>WSTQ01000428.1:0-13505 GCA_019627725.1 Serendipita sp. 401 | reverse complement strand
CCCATGGAGGGGCCGGGAAGAGACAGAAAAAATAAAAGGAGAGAAAGGTATCCACTAAACGATTGGGATTTTGGTTTTGGATGTGTCCGAGTCTTCGTAGCTGAGGGAAAAGGGAGGAGAGAGAGCAATAGCCAAAGGCAAAGGGCGGGTCCAAGGTGCTTTTTCAAGTCAAAGCCCCAGGCGGCCCACTGGGCAGCTCAGTTCATTGGGCCCGCCGATCGGTCGCCACTGCCCTTCCGTCTCGTTTAAAAGGTATTAGAAAGAGATAAAAACGGAAGAGCTAACAGCCCACAATAGTACTCAGACGCGCTCGGGTCACACGTAACGGGTAAGCCCCTCCCACACCAATAACGCATCCATGAACACTCGTTCCATTGCAGAGAAGAGCAAAACAAGAAAGATATAAACAGAAATAGGTCAAACAACCCATGAACACTCGTTGCCGACTCACGGCAAGCATTGACCTATCCGTGTTTGAGTATATTGAAGACGGCTCCACCCAACATCCACAAGAATAGAAGCACGCACTGTAATAAGCTGCAAGCAAACGTCAACAATAGTGCTATTAGAAGGTAATAAAACTGACCATTGGAGACTTTGCACGTCCCAGAAGCGCATGTAGTCGGCCCGGTCCTTTACATCACCATAAGGGTTGGCTCGCCTCGACAAGCGTATATTTGGCACTCACCATGATGACCCACCGCACTAATCCCGAGTAAATTCCAATAGAGGTCGGTCGGTAAGGTTCATGCCGTGTCAAGCCGTCAGCCGCCAGCCGCCAGGTAGTCAAAACCATTTAACCATCAGAAGTTGGGAGAAAATGAGAAATGAGACGGACCTGTCCATAAAGCGTCTGTCCCGCGCTAGCTGCGGAAGATGTAGACGAAGCGCGCGTGCTACTCGAAGCAGATGATGCTCTTGTGCTGCTTGTGAATGATGATGCCCTTGTACTGCTTGTGGATGATGATGGCCTCGAGGTCGAACTGCTTCCATTCGCCGCACTAGTCGCCACCGCCCCGTTTCTAACCCGCCGTCGCGTCATCTTAAAACTACCCGAGAAACGCAAACTGTAATCGAGTATTACTCACCCGTACAAGATTGGTCCTCCGGGGATGGTATACGCTGGGTTGGTCGCAGACACAGTCCTACAGAACAAGGGTCAACCTTCTTTCTCCGACTCGAACGGAATGGGGAAAACGTACCAGAGTTGGATAAGGATACCAGGATCGTTTGGCTGATAGGCACCTGGGAATGCAACGCCAGACGGCAATGCGACGCTGCCTCCCCCAGTGATCTTGATCTGAACGCAGTTCCTACATCGCCATAGGTTAACCTTCTCCTCTCTCACACTGTACCCAGAAAGAGCTTGCTTACGGGTAAAACTAGAACAGGAGATCAGGTTGGGAAAACCCTCTCAAAGATGGAAGGGCGGACATACCTGAGCACCATTGAGCTCGCCCTATCCCATGTACGTCGATAGTCAGATCTCCATCTTCAAATTCATTCATAAATGGTGAGACTTACCGCGACATGGAGACCTACACTCACTTGTCAGTACATCCCCCTCTACGTCAAGCAGACACATACCGAGGATTTCATGACGCAAAATGTATTCTCCATTGGGGAGGGTACTCTGTATGAGGATGAGTAAAAATCTCAATAGAAGTTCGAGTTCAGTACGTACGGGGATGGTAATACTCCATTTGCCATGACCAGACTGGCCACCTTGTTCGATGAGTTGTTCCGCCCATGGTGGCGTCCTGCTAGCAACATCTAATATGGCATTAATACACTCTCTTTACGTTTTACCATAGTTGCGATTGAACAAAACCTACATCCTTCTTGTTGACTATGAAATGTCCAAACGAGTCAGTGATCGTGAATGTGGTTACGGCGTTGACATCCGACTTACATCTTCACCCAAACATTTCCAGACTCTCCCTTGAACGACGCGCACCCGCTAGGGCAAGCGGCGATATAGCTGTTCTGAATGAGCGAACACGCCACGACGACTAGAGGGAGGGGTGCTCACGTCATTACAGGTCTACGACAAGGTCCGTTAGCCATGTAAGACGACTAATAGCGAGCAGAGACTTACCCTGGTTATACGGGAGGAGCATTCGCCAGTTGAAAGTCAGTCACCGTTACCATCACTCTTGAACACGATAATACCTGCATGACTGTAGAGTGTAAGTATTTGGCTAAGATACGGGGTCTCCTATTTCACTCACGAAGAGGTCCAAGATCCCCAGTCAAAGGTTACAACGCTTCCAGCCGCAACGGGGGCGACCACAGCAGCGGCATTATTCCCACCCGACTACACAAAAAAAATGCAAACACATCAACAAACAGAACCAAAGTATTAACAAAAGTAGACGCACTCCACAGGTGATTGCAGTGCCCGTAAAGGGCGCAGCGGGTCCATAAGTGTCCAACTTTCGAATAGGACTACTCGGGTCTGGTGAAGCCGCATAGGCGTCCGCAGCCGGATAGGTCGTGGTCGACGTAATAAAATACCGAACTTGGCCGTGTCCAAGGACAGAGGTCGCTAATCCCAATGGGAGGAGGAGCGTTTTCACTTTGGAGAAGAACATTGTGATCTAGGTCTAAAGGGGAGGCAGAGCAGAGTCAGATACGGGGGCAAGTTATATAGGAGACAAGGAGGTGATTGAGACGAACCGGAGTGAAAGAGGTCGGAGGGCCGTAGCTAAGAGGAAGAAAGGTGGACTACTGTCGGATGTCCTCTTCTTATAACAAGGACAGGTTGGGGGGAGAAGACAGCCAAGATCAAGGCACATGATGATGGTGATGATGCATATGCATATGAACTGCACCAACGAAGTACGGTATGGACGCAGCACACGATAAATCAACGAGGATCCATCGAATACGCGACGTTGGCTACTTTCACCCATCGCTTTCGTATCCTATTCGCACACCAATGAAAAAAAGAGACTACGAATATAAACTCCCATATGATTGCGCTATGTTCGGCTTTGCAGTTGGCATATGCGACCAGATTTGGAACCGAGCGGCGTCCCGGTTTTTCGCCAGCTTTGGTCCGTCAGATGAACCGAGTGGCACTCCAAGGGAACCAACGAGGCGAGTTTATTGCGAAGATTCGTCTACGAATCCACCTCAGTGGTTGACAATACGTCCCGAGCAGAAGAAATGAACTGGGCTGAGTTGGCGCGCCCTGCTATTCATCCGTCGAGTGAGAAGAACTCAGTTCAGGACGCAAAACGGTAGAATCAGGCCAAGAATGCACATATTACGCCTAGTGAATGGGCGGTCTCGTGTCCAATGGCCAATGTCGGTAAGCGTAGTACGATTCCAAGTTGCATTCACTATAGGCTACTCGCTCTGGCGTGGAATGGTATCCAGGATATTCCGCAAAAGACGCATGATAATACAAAAGCTCGAATGAAGATCTAGAAGTATATGAGGATCCTCTCGCTACCCAACGTGAATCCTGTGGTAGTGAGGGAAAATACGAGGAATTCCTAATCTAATCGCCCCCGCTCCCTCTTTTCGGCGGCATCAACATAATAGTCGTTTGCCTCACGTATATCAGCTGCCAAACACCATCTAATGAAGTAGGGTTAACGACTGTCCTAGAATAACAGGGGCCGAAAGGACATACTTGAACGAGTAGATCAGGAAGATACAGAACACAACCGCCAGGAAGAGTGTCGTCTTGATGTGTGTCTTTACGTAATCTTCCAAGGCGAGAAGTCGATTGTTCATATTCTACAGGGTCGGACAGGTGAGTGAGAACTTCTTCACAAGCTCGGTAGACCAAAGCCACATACCCGTGCGATCCGTTCAAGGAAGTTTTCGCTGTGCTTCGGCGTTCCATGACCCGCGTAGATAGCCCTAAGTGCGTCGAACACGGAGTCGCTATTCAATCGAATTGGGCGGCCAGTTTGATCCGCATCATAGTATAGCAAACTCTGCAGTAGAGCCCGTCAGTACGAAATTCAAAGTCAAGTGGAGGATGGTAAATTGGAGGGATTATTCCACTCACTCCATGGTCGACAACAACGATACCGGCACCTCCACCCACAGTTCCATCCGAGTTTGTCACTTTACTGACATCCTCGATACCATACATGTTCTTCAACCATTTCCCCCATTTCCTTCCGTCCATCCAAACAAAGACCGTCTCACGTGCTTTATCCTTCGTCTCCCTGCCATCCGCCCAGGCACGCGCGATCGACTCAAACTTGCGAAGCTGCGATTTCGCATTGGCAGATAAGCGATCGAGATTCGTCGCCGTCGCTTGTTCTTCGCTTTCGGATTCAGCCGATGGACCCGGGTCAATCGCGGCTAGAACGACAAACGGTTTCGTCGGGTTCTGAATCCATACGCGTCAACAAACAAAACAAAAACAAAAAAGCGATCAGAGGGGAACCCACCTTCATGACACTGTAAAAGTTGTCCATACCCAACTTTCCAAGCAAAGGGAATCGATTTCGCTGTAACCAGTTCTCCAATAGGTCTGCATTCTCGTTTGCTGCGATCGTTCCCGCAAGTTCGAGCTTCGCCGCATAATGATCAGGAGAGTGCGCCTTGATCGCCAAGAGTACTGGAACCGATGTAGTCGACGCAATTTCGTACTGAGAATACAGCTGCTTCGAGGTGGAGCCGAAGATGGGTGGGTTTCCAAGTAGTGGCTGCGCTGCTTTCGAAATGACATCCTGGATCCTCTAAGCATATTGCCTTGATGTGAAAGTAACAGGTGTGGCTTACCATGACCCGATTGTCTTTGCCACTGTGCAGTAACAAGAAGAGCACATCCTCCTCCTTCAAGCGAGAGTTGTATTGGGTGTGATCGACGGTTTCAATACGGGGGGACATCGCCTTTCGGATGTATTCCTCCATGGCCGATACCGACTTGCTTCCGGTGTATTCGATTTTCTTGCCGTTCAGGTACCTAATAATGAGCATCGTGAGCATCCCGATATCGGGGAGAAAGGAAAAAGAAGTACAATACGACCGTCGGATACCCCTCTATTTCCTGCTCCCTGCAAACGGTTCCATGTGCGTCGCAATTGACCTCTGCGACATTGATCACACCCTTGAGCCTCTCAGCAAGGTCGACCCATTCTGCGAAGCAGAGGTCAACGATATGAAGCCCCATCAGAACTAAGCTGTCACTTACTCGGTGCCAGTTTCTGGCAATGTCCACACCAAGGAGCATAAAACTTGACGAATGTTGGCTGACTGGCAATTCTTTCCAAGAAGGTGTCTGCTCCGAGCACTAACACCTTTCCCTCGACGTTATACTTTGGCTTGGCCACAGTCTGCACGTTCTTCGAATCGGAATCCAAGGCGGGGATGGGATAAGTGCCTCCTGGGGGAGGTGCTGTTCCCTTTGGCACTCTTTCGTCTAGCCATCGTTCTAGAGTGGAGAGTTCGCGAGACTCTGAAAAGAGTTCTTTGGTCTGTGTGCCATTTGCGTGATTGCGGTATAGGCGGATGTATGGGTAGTATTCAACACCTTGCTCGCGACAAAGGTCTGTGAATTTACAGGAAAGTTGAGTTGATTTGGGTTTTAGGGTTGAATGCAGGGGGCCTCTCGGCTTTTTCCCACTGTAACTGTGTTCCACACAGATATTTACTCACCTCCATAAGCTATACAATCGACTTGAGCGAGGCTAAGGCGCGGTGGGTCGTCTCTCGAGGCCACCAAGTTCGTCCATGTCGGTTTGAACGCCGTGCAATGGCCGCAATACGGAGAGAAGAACTCAACGAACCTACATAACGCCAAAAGGGTACGTCAGGAGTCGATTGTTCAATGTGTTTTGGTCAGCATGTTTTTCAACACGACGACATAACCCCAATGAAAATCTCCGATTCGCTCTACTCACCAGTCATTTTTCTTTATCGCGTCCGGAAATGTCTTGGGTGTGAGCTGCCGGAGCTCTGGCGTTTCTTGAGAGTTGACTGGTAATGGTGACGAGGCCACCAGAAGCAGTAGAGACGATATAAAGACTGATACTGGCTTAATGGTTCCGAACATAGCTCCTCAATAAGTCCAATTGGGCCAGTAGGTCTCTTGTTCTGTTACGTGTCGGTCGTCTCCCTTCGGATACAGGGCTCGGTGCTAATGCCACGAATGTAGGTTGAGTCCTGCGATAAGAAATACAGACCTCCTTCCTATCCTCAAAGAAGGATGTTCGTGGAGGTGCCTTTTGAAGAAACCGACCCAAGTGGTCGTGGGTCAAGTATTATTGACAGTAAACACCAATTGGCCATGCGCAGTTTGGCCACTTGGAATGATTCCAGCACCTCAAATTTGGAGTTATGCGTATGTACGGCCCGCTGGATTATCTCCTAGTTGTCACCCCTGGATGACATACCAGCCGCAAATCGGGAAGAAATGCTGACTAGGAGTGCCATATTGAAGCTTAAGTGATAGCTCTCAGATCCAGAATGAGATATTGGGCATAAGTGCCATAGTTCATAGCCTGCTACCAATGAGAATGATACAGGACATCAGCTTCTCTACATATTTGGTCTTTCTTTCACAATATAGGTCCATATAATAGTAAAATATAGACTTCGAGCTCGGAATTTAGGATGATTGCGCCTCTAGAGTGAAGGAGGGAAGTCCACTGAGCATAAATCTCCTATATTATGGTTAAATAGCTCCTTACCAGTCTCATTTACGTTACATTTCTGACCCGTCTCCCAGAGATTTGCTGAGATAGATCCCCGTCCATGGATTTGGTTGAATCAAGGTTTCGTTTGGAGCAAAGTGGCCACAGACCCTACTTACTCCCAATCTCCTCCCGCCTTTTCATCCTTTTCACCCCTCAAATCGCTAAAAGGATGGCAACAAAGTCGAAGGATCTCAAGAAAAAGGTCGAAAAAGTCTCTACATCGACCAAGGCCGCTCCGACAAAGTCGACGACGAAAGCCGGTGCTGAAAAAAAGTCGGCCACTGTCCCCGCGAAAAAGAGTTCGATTCCAAAGTCCACAAAGGAGATAATAGCAAATGGTCTAGCTAGTAAAAAGGTCTGTACTATCTCCCTCCCTCTGTTTTAGAGTTTCGAGCTCAAGTCGTGTTTCGCGCAGGACAAGGTGCGCGCAACTTCATTAGATCGTTTCTAGCTGCTTATTACAACTCGATTGTATGTAAAAGGCCGAAAAGAAACCTCAAGTCAACGGAAAAGTGCGTTCCTCGAGATTGGTTATGAAGGCGATGGGCTAACTCTAGATGCCCCTTGTAGCCCCCACAACAAGTCAAGCCAGCGCCTAAAGTCGAGTCCAGCTCTGACGATTCGAGTGAATCTGATGACGACGACGAACCTACTAAGCCGGAACCGAAGAAAACCGCAACGGTGAATGGCGATGTACGTTCTTCCCATTGGGTCCTGCCTTCTGCTTTCTAAAATGTAGGAAATGCGTGTAGACATCTAAACCACACAAGGACGATGACTCTTCCTCAAGCGATTCAATGGAAGGTAGCGATTCTGAATCAGAGGAAGAGGCTCCTGCACCGAAGATCAATGGGAAAGTTGTATGTACAAGGAAACATTCTTAATCCTCGTTTTTATGATTCTGATCTTTTTCCCTGTAGTCATCCACCAAGCCTGCTACAACCCAAGCGGCTGCTGCTCCCTCAGGATCCGATGATTCGGACTCCGACTCAGAAGAGGAAGAGGAAGACAAACCGAAAGCAGCTCAAATTAAATCAGCCCCCAGAACAAAGTCGAAAGCAAAGAGCGATTCTTCATCCTCTTCCGGTTCCGAAACTGATTCAGACAAAGATAAGAAAAAGACGAAGGCGAAATCCGCCCCAGCGGTCAAAGAACCGTCGAAGAAGCAGAGGAAGAAGAAAGACGCTTCGTCCTCGTCCTCGTCGTCTTCCTCGTCGTCTTCATCCTCTTCTTCTAGCTCCTCGTCCTCGTCCTCATCCTCATCCAGCTCTGATTCCGACTCTGATGCAACAACAGGTGCGAAGCCCGGAATCGGTGCTAAGAAGGCTGGTATCGGAGCAACCACCAAAGTTGCTGCGGCATCAGCGAAGAAAAAAGAGATTGTACAACCAATGTCCCCCGTGAAAGGTCCACCGCCTACGGTGTCCGATGTTAGCGATGATGACAGTGATAGCGATAGCGACAGCGACAAGACCAGCGATGGAGATTCCAAAATGAAAACCAAGGCTACTACTGCTGCCAAAAAGAAAGCCGAGTCGGACTCTGACTCGAGTTCGGAAGGCTCAAGCAGCGAGAGCGGCAGCTCCGATAGCTCGGATAGTGATACCGAGATGGAAGATGTGAAGCCGACTGAGGCCCCTGGTCAGTAATCCATCGTTCTTCCTGAATGTCCATTCTAACATGGAAACTGCAGCTTCTCCTACGAAGAAGCGCAAGGCAGAGGAACTGCCTATGCCTTCGGCTACTAAGAAAGTGAAACTTGCTGATGGTGCAAGTGCACCAGCGAATGGGGATGCAATTTGCGGCGTTTTCGTCGGCAAACTGAGCTGGAATGTTGACGACGATTGGCTTAAGACCGAGTTTGAATCATGCGGAGAGGTCGTGCGCGCCAATGTCCAAATGGACCGTCAATCCGGTCGTTCGAGAGGGTTCGGGTACGTGACATTTAGCACGCCTGAGGCGGCGAAAAAAGCTGTCGAAGAGATGAACGGGAAGGAGATTGATGGTCGGGCGGTCAACGTCGACTACTCCTCTCCCAAAACGCCGAACCCAGCTGGGAGGGCCAAACAGTTTGGGGATTCGGTCAGTGCCGAGAGCAAAGTCCTCTTCGTCGGTAACGTTAGCTTTTCGGCCAACGAGGATATGCTCTGGGAAGCGTTTGGCGAACATGGCGATGTGGTAAATGTTCGTCTGCCCACAGATCGAGAGACGGGCTCCATGAAGGGCTTTGGATACGTCGAATTCACCGACGTCGAGGGGGCAAAGAAGGCATTCAATGCCTTGAACGGTCATGATATTGGTGGTCGTAACATTCGACTTGATTATTCCCAGCCGAGGGATAACAATGGTGGTGGTGGCGGCGGCGATGGTGGACGTGGAGGACGTGGGGGCCGTGGGGGACGTGGGGGATTCAACAGTGATCGAGGCGGCAGGGGAGGTGGCCGTGGTGGATTTGGAGGCGGCGGTCGTGGTGGTGGATTTGGGGGAGACCGTGGTGGACGAGGTGGATTTGGAGGAGATCGTGGTGGACGTGGTGGTGGACGGGGATGGGGTGCACCTCGCGGTCGTGGAGGAGATCGAGGACGAGGAAACGTTCGTACGGGTGGTGCTGCTGCTTTTGAGGGCAAGAAGATCATGTTTGACTAAACATCCACCCCTCCGCTTTCTCGTTCGTCCAAAGTTGGGCTCCTGTCGGAACCCCTGTCCTCTATCTCCATCTCCACACACAATCAAACACCAAAAAAAATCTACTCGACTTGCCGACACGCTTCTGCACCTGGCCCTCGAGAATTCTCTCACTGTTTAATAGCATCAACTACTCAGATCATACGACGGGTATTCTTTTTGTCTGTCTATATTGCTGGACTTTTCTGCGCCTGGCCTGTATCTAAACAGAAAGTATGCAGTTCTTGCTTGTCCGTCTACAACGAAACCTCTACCTTTCCATGAGTCGATTCAAGTGCAGCAATTGTCGTTATTGTTTACTCGATGTACATATGTGACGACTGTCGGGAGGTCAGAAGTCCATGCTTGGACTCTACTCCATCCTGACTTTGTCACAGCAATTGCCCCAGTGCTGAAGCTGAAAGTTCTACCTTTTTTGTTTTATATACAAGAGACGGACAGACGTGCTAGATAGGACCTAGATGGAAGAGAAAGAATGTCATAGCGGGCATATACACGAGAAGATTATCAAGTAAGGAGCGTATCGACCGAGAATTCTACTAGCACATAACGGACTGTCCATCATAATCGACGATATGGGAGTATAGTACGGAAGAAAGCTTGATGGACGACGACGCACGGCTTGCATCCAAGTTACTAGCAATAAACCGAGACGTGATCAATCGACTCTTGCAACTCCTCGCAAAATCTTCGAGTGATACCTGTACAGTAATCGAAAGTGATACTCCTGATACTGAGAGGAGGGGGAAGGTCTTGATCATCGTCGCCCTCAATAGGTCGAGAGCGACTTTCCAGAAGGGACTGTAGAGTGGCTTCATCGATATCTACCCGACGGAAGATCAAAGACTGGATCTTTGGGCCCGTTTTTCGGTTTCTCTTCAGGTGTGTGATAAAGGGTAACATGAATTCACCCCCAAGTTCGAGTGTTTCGACAGACATTAACTCGCGCAGGATGGGAATGAGCCGATTCGCCGTATAAATTTGCGACGGCGACTCTGAAAACTTCACCGAAAAAATCCTATCCCGAAGATTGAGACTGTCTGACAAAGATTTCCATGCTTCACTTGGAGCATCGTCTCCATTCGGGTCTCCATATACCCCAATGCACTGCAAATTAGGAATTTCGACAGATTGCAGTAGGAATGTGATGATATCAAGACCACCGGACAAATGTGTGAGTCCTGGGAGCGAGAATGTAGTTACACCCTCTTCCTCGTATGTTCTGATATCGTGGTCCTCCACAGTGATGTCGAGATCCTTCAGATTTATGAGGGGTTCCAGGGTACTTCTGAGATCCGATACGCCGCCCGGAGGAAGGTAGAGTGACAACTGTTCCACAATAGGTGCGGTCGTCTCGTTGAACTTTGGAAGGCGAAACTGGAGACTGTACCTCTTCGCTGGCCAATAACATGCGACAGTCTTCTGGGGTTCTCTATTATAATCAGACCAAATTTCGATGGAAGCGACGGGGCTGAGTTGTATTTTCTCTTGGTACGAATAGTTCTCCACAAAGTAGAGAACGGGATCCGAGACTACATATGTTTCGGCTTTAAACGTTTGTTGCTGCACCCGTCTAGCCGATGACGAGCTTACTTCTTTTGTCTTAACCTGCCATGACCAGGGACCATTCCTCGGGCAATCGAAGATGATATGACTGCCAGTGTGAACGCTTTTAAGGTAAGAATCAAGATGCCTGGAGTTTATTGTATATAAAGGTTGTTGAGTGGGACGTGGAAGCGGGATGTATGCCCACAGAGATGGTGAAGTGGAGACCAAAGCTCTCCATCTCTTGGATATGGTAGAGAGCATGAAGACGGCATGGCTTTGTTGTTCGGTAGCATTGTACCTCATTTCCTCTACCTCGTCCTGGATGTATATCTGGAAAATTAGAAGTAGTGTGTCATCAGGCAGGCGCCGCCCTGCACTAATGAGCTGTTGCCATCGGTGAATTACACCTCGAAGGTTTGCAGCGCACTTCTTCAGGGCTTTTATACTCCGAATGTCCGCTTCAAGGATTGACCTTCTCTCTACCAGGCGCTGGTGAAGTTGTGCCAACCATCTTTCCCCATCCTCCAGCTCCTTCTTCGTCTCTCGGAGCGTATCTTGACACCGATCCAACTCTATTTGATGAGTGGAGTTTATTTCCTGCAGGTTTGGGATATCGAGCCGGAGATGAAGAGAAGTGGGTACGGTAGTAGGCAGCTTGACTTCCGCGACGAGTTTCTGTCTGGAGCCCGTATATAGTTCAAGCTTTGCCTCTCGAAATGACTGGATGGCTTTGAGCCCTTCTATCGTAGATTTCAAATCTTCTACTGCCTTCTGTGATAGATTGATGTTGTTCTGTCTCTTCTCAACCCACGAGTTTAAAACCTCCATCTCCCTCATATCATCGGATATAAGCTCTTGAATAAAGGAGATCTCTTCTTGAGAAGGAACGCGATTGTTCGTGGGTTGTAGATGGCCTTCGGGGAACATTATTTCCGACTTTTCTTCTACCTCTGGGTCGACTATTCTCTCTGGTGAGGTTTGAGAGTTTACCAGACTATTTCCAGACATGACACCAATTTCGGCAATATCAAGAGGCTTGGTGGTCGCAAGGTTGTGGTCGCAAGGTTGTGGTGGTCGGGAGTAAGCTTAGTCCACGCTTAGTGAGCGTCGGCGAGCCGGATTTCCGACTGAGGCAGGCGGGCTGAGAGATTGGAGCAAGGACTTATATCATGAATCGAACTGACTGGGGCATAATCACTAGTTAGATGCGTCTCATATACACCAGAGCCCGAGTACAAAGCGAGACAAGTAAGGTGTGAGTATGGAAACAACGTAGCTATACCAATTACAGGAGACAACAATACTACAATACAACCGGGATAGGACCCTGCACGGTGGCTATAGCCTGCACCGCTGTGCTGTAGGCATGGGCGCACGTGTGGGCTCAGCAGAGGTGAGTGGCCACCAGTACGGGCCATCAAGGATAAGTCTCGTTCGAGTAGAAGCAGTGTACGGAATGGTATATCTAACGGTGAGGTTTAGAGAGTAGAAAGGAACTACTTATTGATAGGTTCAAACAACAGCACTTATATACACGAATCGACTAATGAGGTACGGGCCTCATATCGCCGCATCGTGGCGAGACACAGCAATTGCCCCAGCGCTGAAGCTGAAAGTTCGATCTTTTTGTTTTATATACAAGAGACGGACAGATGTACTAGATAGGACCTAAATGGAAGAGAAAGAATGTCATAGCGGGTAAATGGACATATACACGAGAAGATTATCAACTAAGGATAGTATCGATCGAAGATTTTACTAGTATGTACAAGGCTGTCTAGTATAATCGACGATATGGGAGTATAGTACGGAAGAAAGCTTGATGGACGACGACGCACGGCTCACGTCCAAGTTACTAGCAATAAACCGAGACGTGATCAATCAACTCTTGCAGCTCTTCGCAAAATCTTCGAGTGATACCTGTACAGTGATCGAAAGTGATACTCCTGATACTGAGAGGAGGAGGAAGGTCTTGATCATCGTCGTCCTCAATAGGTCGAGAGCGACTTTCTAGAAGGGACTGTAGAGTGGCTTCATCGATATCTATCTCACGGAGGATTAAAGACTGGATCTTTGGGCCCGTTTTTCGGTTTCTCTTCAGGTGTGTGATAAAGGGTAACATGAATTTACCCTCAAGTTCGAGTGTTTCCACATACGTTAACTCGCACAGGATGGGGATGAGCAGATTTTCCGTATACTGTTGTGCCTGCGACTCTGAAAATTTCACCCACAAAATCTTATCCCGAAGCATGAGGTTGTTTAACATAGGTTTCCATGCTTCACTAACAGTATCTTCTCCTTCCGGGACCCCAAACACTGTAATGCGCTGCAAATTAGGAGCTGTTACGTAGGTTTGCAGGAGGATTGGGAGGAGAGCGGGACTGCAGGATACGTGGGTAAGTTCTGGGAGCGATAGTTTGATTTCCTCATCATTCCAGTCATCCCAGCGCTGAATTTTGTCTTCCCGGATGTCAATAGTGAGATATTTCAGATTGGAGAGGGGCCTCAAGGCATTCATGAGATCCGATGCGTTGCCAGGGGGTAAAAAGAGGGACAAGTGTTCCACAATTGGTGCCGATGTCTCATTGAACTCTGGAAGATGCC
>WSTQ01000422.1:2708-13686 GCA_019627725.1 Serendipita sp. 401 | reverse complement strand
AGGTTGCGAGCGGCTGGGAGAGAAGATCTTGTGGTTGGTGTAACCGGAAACGCCCTGATTCGTGACCAGGACGAGTACCTTGGCGCAGGAGTGGATCACGTCCTTATTAAACCGGTGCTTGAGAAGAGCCTCAAGCAAATGTTATCGCTTGCTGAAAGACGGAGAACAGCGGACGCGCTGGAGGACGGACCTGAATAACCAAAGTTACCTGTTCTCAGTTGATCGGCTTGTTGCAAACATTTTTCCATTATTCATATTGCTCTATCTATCGTCACGCCTCGCCCACGAGTCATAATGTATCGTCATGCACTATTCATACACGCTAGTATTGCTGAATATAAATCGGGCATATTCAATTGATACTCTATATGTCTGGAAAGCAGTCGGCTGGGGTAGTAGAGCGTGCTTGTATCAGGTATATGGGGTAGTGAATGGACAAGCCTGCCCTTGCGTGGGGTATTCTCCAGCCATTGCCCCAAAATTCGACTCAGAGGGTCGCGAAAAATACATAATTCTAGGCATTCGGGCCACTAAGCTGTCTCTGGTATGCGAATAATAGCAGTTGGTCTCCGTATTGTGACTGAACGAGAAATCACGTCGTTCCATCGCTCATCAATGGTTTCACCGATTTTATCCATTTCCAAGATTGCAGGATCCGCTTGCAAGTGGTTGAGAAATCCTTCATAACGTTGAGCTCGATCTCTTTGTCGAGCTTCCAACTCGCTTTCGAACTCCTTGCTGATTTTCGCGTGTATCATCTCTACGTATGCCCTGTCTTCTGCGTGGTAATTCTCGGTTGCAGGCCGCAGTTTGGAAACCAGGTAATCGCCAAGTTGGGATGTTGAGCTATCGCTGATAACAAGCGGCCTCACAGTTTCTGCCAACGTAGGTTGCGATTTTTGGATATTTTGAAGCCCCTTGGCCCTTTGAAGAAGCTGTTGATATCGAGTGGCGAGAGCCTCTTGCTCCAACCGAGTCTGATTGCACAATCAATATGATATATTTAAGCAACTGAAATAGAGTACTCACATCTTCCACCTCTATCTGGAGTTGCCGAAATGTCGCTTCCTGCTTCTTTCGCTGAGCCTTCAGTTCTTTGAGCTCGGAATTAAGGTCCATCGCCGCGGTGGCAAGTCCCTGATACTGGTCCTTCAGCGTCATTAAACGCTCTTCCAGCGATATTCTCGTGTCTTCGGCAGGCGTATGACGATATCGCTCACGTACAACCTGTCGAAGCAGGACCGGGAGTCTCTCGTTTTGGTTATGGACAAGTTGAGATGTCGCTCTAATCCTGTCCCTGAAATCATCGAGTGTTTCGTGGAGTTCGCTGTAACCCGGCAGCGCGACAGGTTCCTTTGCTGCTTCTGCCTCCGGTGGTGCCTCTTCCATCGTGACAACACTTTCCTGCTTTCCTATTCCCTCGAGGCCGAAAAGGTCTTCTTCCAAAGAGTCGAGTGCATTCTCATAACTGATGCCTAAACGAGTGATGGGCCACCAATTCTTGCTGTTGGAAGAGTCGGAGAGATAATCTGCCTCCGTTTCCTGAACTAGACCCTTCAAGACAGTTTGGTATTTCTCGTCCATTTTCTTTAGTTCGAATTCCTTTTCATTCGACATTGGTATAGTGTCCAGTGGTGGCAACTTTGCCTTTGAACGTATTCTCTTCACCAAAATCTGTCGACAAGCTATTGCATCTTGAATTTTGGAACGTTCCTCCAGGTAGTCTACGGCCGTGCGGATCAATCTGATAGAAGATATCAACGTGAATACTAGTTGGAATAGGACGAGACTTACTGGATTCGGGAACTCCACAGTGCCTGCATATCGTTATCGAATCTACTTTCTGCAGTTAATGGAGGACCTGGACCCGCTGAATTGAGCGGTGTTGCCATTGCGATGGACGCAGAGGAAGAAAGAGGCTGGATCTGCGAGGAAATGGAATCCTTTCGTCTCGAATCAGCGGGCGTCTGAGGGAGTTTATATCTGAAAGCCTGGTAATCTGCAGATGCAGGAGTCTGGCCTATATCACCACTCTCAGAGAGCGGATTACCCATCGTGAGAGTCAATGAAGGTTTTCCTGCATCACTCTGAGCATCCGTCATGGGAGTATCAACTGAAGAATTTTGAATGGTCCAAAGATTGCTTTTGTCCGGGACGAGAGTGCCAACAGCCACTGGGTTGAGTGAGGTGGGAGGTGATACGAATGCGGTAGAGGATGAAGTCTCTTTCGCGGGAGTTGAAATTGGTTGCTTAGCCGTGGAAACTTTAGTAGTTGTGGGAAGTGATTGAGTCGTCAGTCTCTCACTGCCCCCTGATTGGGCGCTACTAAGCATGTCTGTATTAGGCCACTGGCCGGCTTTCTTGCTCAAGACGCTCTCCGGTGTGGCAGTAGTGGGTGAGGACCAAGGATTATCATTTGTTATCCACGCATTGGTAATGGGCGGGTTTGAAGTGATACTACTGGCAGTAAATCCAAGATCTTCGCTCTTCTTGTTTGTTGGAGGTGGGTTCACATCACCCCATATGTCTTCGATCGAATGCGCTTTTGGCTTTGGTGGTGGTGGGATGCTTTTACCCCAGTTGTCATCAACGTTTGCCTTGGATTGCGATGGACCAATATCTCCCCAATCATCTTCGAACGTTCGCGTTTTTGGCTTCAATTGCTGTTCATTACTTTTCGACGAGGTCGATTGTCCCCATGGTTCTTTCGACCAGGTCGACTGCTGTGGCGTCTCCTTTGACCAGGTTAGTTGTGTTTGCAGTGTTGCCGGCGGCCTGCTGCTAGTAGCACCCTCGTTGTTACGAGAGGATGCAGGTATCCCTCGGGTGGCCTGGGTCGACCAAGAATCTGACTGGGAGGTAGACTTGGCCCGGGAGGTACTTTCTTGCGGCCAACCACTATCACGATGGGTACCATGACCAGAAGGAGGTCCCATTTTGTTATAGAGCCTATTAGGTGGGAGCAAGTTTTGCGATGAGTCCTCTTCCTCGTCATGAAACAGGTGGTTACAACATACTTGGAGACAGAAGCAGTGGCCCACTCTTTGTCACCTGGATGAACGAACCTTTGAAATTGGGGTGAAGATGATTAGAGCTAGTGAGATAGAAAGGAATAGCCTAGTATTCGCACTTACCTACAATCCGGTTTGCAGCCTCGCAATCGACTCCCTGTGTCAGGATCAAAGTTTATGCACTTTGGTTGCCATTTGTGCCTAAATACAAGCTTGAGAGAACAAGAATACGAGACACGGTGGGTTAATACCGATTTAATGATCCAGCGTCCCTCGTATCCTGTCCTCTACTCCCAGAAGGGTGTCGATAGGAGTTGTCATTATACCTTGACATTTTCTCAACTAGATCACCATGAGATTGAGAAGGCTAAAATATGGCCCGTCTGATTGTCAATGAAGCCCAACGAGGTCAGGTCCACAATCCACGCTTCGAATCAACCACCCATACTTTCTTTGTATACTCGCTGATCTTGTTGATTGAACATTTCTGACATAACTTCTAGGTAGTAAATTTGGAGATCATGTCAATGAACATGACGGTCGTCATTACTTGTACCACAGTTGGTATTTATGTATTAAAATAATCACTCAAAAATGTCAGAATACGACAGGTTGTATTGTCCCTTTGGCAGTAGCTTGGCTTTATTCGAAACCGGTTATCCTATAGCCGACCTGACCCCTCCTTCGACATCCCTCATAGGTCACCAAACACTTATATCCAGAGAAACAAGCTTCATATTCCTTTAATCAAGTATCATCACCCTTGTCATTGGATTTGAGCTGGAAATCGTCGATTCATAAATGCCTGTCGCAGATTTAGAGGCAAAGGCCAAAGGTGTAGCAGGGACGGCAACAAGAGAAGAAAAGGAGACTGTGTTTTTATGGCTACATGGCCTTAGTAGAGGTTTTTCAGGCGAGTTACTACAAAGGGTGATACCCATACGATACGACACAGAACATGGGAGGGAAGGCGTCCAGAGAGAAAGTGGCACGCTTGTCTGTGAGATGACAGTGGAAGAAGGTGAGTATTCCATACATATTTCAATGTCGATACTAATACCTAACAACCAGACATGGCGAATGGCTATAACAATATGCATGGGGGATGTTCGGCATACCTTGTGGACGTGTAGGGATATATAAAGTTGTTATTTTATGCATACTAAAGTGAATACAGATGTACATCCATTTGTTTGTCGGCCTTCAGTCAAAACCACGTCTCGCTGTCACTTAACCTCGAGTATCATCAGCCCATTCCAGTGTCAGTAGCTATAATTTCCCTCTGATATCTTTACCTTTGTCGTCGTCGTTGGGCTCACCCTTACTTCTAGGGGTACAACGATCGAGATCGTGTCCATGATTCGTGCTTTGGGAAAGAGAGTGCTATCCACCAGATGCGAGGTATGACATATTCAATACTCACCTCAAGTAATTAATCCACGATTTTTCTGTAACTAGATCATCCACAAGGAGAAACGCACTCTCCTCGTCTCTGGATCTCACGTCAAAATGCCGCCATCGCAACTACCAAGTAAGCTATGACACCAAGCCAGCTATCTTGGATAGAGATACTACCGGGCGAAGAAGATTAGAATCAGTGATATGAAAGAAGCATTTTAGTATTGGCTCGACTTACACACAACCCGGTTTGCAGTCTCGCAACCAACTCCTGCCCTTTTAGTAGTGGATTTGGCTCTATTCGAAACCGGTTATCCCATAGCCGACCTGACCCCCCCTTCGACATCCCTTATAGGTTACCAAACGTTTGTATCCAGATAAACAAGCTGTATATTCCTCTAATCGAGCATCAGCAACTTTATCATTGGGTCTGAGCTGGAAGTCGTTGAAGTGTAAGATGTCCGTCGCAGATTTAGAGGCAAAGGCCGAAAGTGTAGCAGGGACGGCAACGAAAGAGGAAAAGGGGACGATGTTGCTATGGTTACATGTCCTGGGCGAAGCCTTTGCGGGCGAATTGTTGCAAAGGCTGATACCTCTACGATACGACACAGAGCACAGGCTGGAAGGGGTCCCAAGAGAGAGAGGGACTCTTATCTGTGAGATGAAAGTGGAAGAAGGTGAGTAATCCGTACATGTTTCATTGTTGCTATTAATCCCCAATAACCAGACATGGCGAATGGTTATAACAATATGCATGGGGGTTGTTCAGCATACCTCGTGGACGTGTAAGGGTATATAAGTTTGTCGCTTTAGACGTACTGAAGCGAATACAGGTGCACATCCGTCTGTTTGACGGCGTTCAGTCCGAGCCATGTCTCGCTGTCGCTTCAGCTGGAGTATCATCAGCCCATTCCAGTGTTAGTAACCACACTTTCCTTCTGATCTCTTTGTATTTGTTGTTGGATTCACCTCCACTTCTAGGGGTACAACGATTGAGATCGTGTCCACGACTCGTGCATTGGGAAAAAGAGTGTTATCCGCTGGATGCGAGGTATAACATGCCCAATGCCCACGTTAGGTAGCTGACCCATGTCGTCTTTGTAACTAGATCATTCACAAGGAGAAACGCACTCTCCTCGTCTCTGGATCTCATGTCAAAATGCCGCCATCGCAACTACCAAGCAAGCTATAATACCGAACCAGCTATCTTGGATAGAGATATTACTCTGTGGTGCTGCTGTGGGTTGGGGCCTGCTTATCTTCCCCCCCAGTGGCTAGGCCGGAGAAAGAACCCAATAAGCTCAAGGGCATTTGCTAAACTTACTACTGCCTCCATTTCGGTAAACTGTTGCTTATATTCTGCGGTATACATCGTTGCTCGTATTTTCCTTTTGGGGGGAAACCTGTAAGCCAAAGTCAGCGTCACAGAGCACTTTGCCATCACTATGGACTTAGTAAACACGTCTGATAGAAGAACCGGGCGTTAATACGAGTGCCTTGTTCAGGGATGCTACATGACCTTTGCCCTCTTGCGGGGTATCTTATAGGGAAACCTCGGAGGAAAAGGCTACAAAAAAGCTTCAGATTACGGACTATGAGCAGACTGGTTGGAGATTACAATTCACGGTCCAGTAGAAGCCTCATTATATCTGTCACATATTCAGATATCAATGCGACGCTTTGGAAAACCAGGCCCGAGCGAGTTTGTTCCTGCTTCCATATGCATATGAATCGGGGGCGCTCGCTACGCCCCTTCGTGTGCATAGATCACTACACAGCGCCTCTGACCGACGGCTGGTAATGTTGGATTTCCGCTGAGGTTTCCCCGCGCTGTAGGCAGACCTCGTCACAAGTAGGATACCCTGTGTTCTCAGGCATTTGTCCCTTGGGAAACGCGTTGTCAACGCGGGGGGTCTTGCTGGTCACTGGAGTCCTTGATTGTTGTTGACGAAGGGAATAAAATGGAGAAATTTTGAGGAGAGCAGCTCCGAGCGAAGCACGGATTTGAGGTTTTGGCGCGACGACATAATGCTTGAGCTAGCCCAAAATGGAATGCTTTTTGCGTGTCGGCCCGAGTTTATCATTTATTATGATTGTATTCTGCTTTTGTCAATAATCGTCACGGGACGTCGTCCCATTCGCTAGCGAGGTTTATCCTCGAGCTGAGATAGAAGTGGCATTCGCTTGCATAACGGCATGAAATCCAGAGATTCGGAATATAAGCGTCTTGCGTAACTTGGCGTGAACATGAACGTTGATTCCAGGTTTGAGGATCCGAGACGGCCAGCGGGGACATTCTATTGCTCCGCTGATTGGGAAGGTAAGAACGTTGGAGCTTTATTGGAAGACCTCCAAAGTGAAGTAATATGTGTCAGGTGCTTGCAAAACGTAATTCCTTGAGGTTTCAGGCTAGGTTATTGCTGTCCAGCTATGACACGACTTTGATGTAATCCTTGGTGAATGACCACGGGCGGGTGGAAGTGACCAACTTTTAGTTTCCACAAAGAGAATGCTGAGAACTAGTATGGTAAGACCCCCGCAGCATCCCAGGGCTGCTATCTGAACCTGTGAGACAGGCAGTCACGTTACCATTTTGCACTTTGAGCCGCACGGCTGTTGAGAATGATCGGTGAATGGCTATTCCCCCACACACGCAATTCTGCACACTGCACTCGTGATTGGAATCCTCCAGCTCCCCGTCTTACTTTTACCGCTTTCTGTGCTGGGATTGAGTGAAGATGTCGCGTGATCGAGCTTTTTTCTCCATTGAGACTTATATCGATTAAGGCGACAACGACAACGAGTAGGAGGCAGGGTCAACAAGAATGTACTTGTACTTTTGTAAAATTCAGAATCACCTGTATAATCAAACGTTTTCTCCATAGTTCCGTTCGAAACAGATCGGTCGCCGTGTTTGTCCACCGACAGGCAGACTCAGAGCGACTAGGCGGGCTCAGAGTTTGTCGCGTCTCGCTAGCTTTGTGTCCACCTTTTGAACCCCAACTTCAACACTCAACGTAGCTGAATATTGTCCTCCCTCGAACTTTTGGAAGACGCTATCAGCTGCAGAAAGCATTCCAGATTCAATAAAGGGCCCTGCTCGCCCCCATTCGTCGCCGCCGCCGCCATCCAAACTTCCCGAGCATCTACGGTGGACCCCAGGATCTTTGAATAGCGCCAACAAGAAAGCTTCGTTGGTGAACTCTTCTCTCTCTGATCTGCTGATCGGCCCAAGGTACGCTGGCTCGTCCTTGGGGAAGAAATGCTAACGCTGACCGCGTCGTACGGAGCTTAGCCATCGCCACGGCCTCAGCCTGATCATAATCATCAGTTTGAAGGAGTATAGCGGTTTAAATATTCGAGGTTTTTGTTGCGCACGGGCTCCATGGCACTCGCGCCGTACTCGCTCTCGACAAGCAGACCAAGAACGGACGAACTCTGGAACGCCCAATTTAGCAACAAAGTAGCTTTCACTGGCGTCAGGCATGTCCTGAATATTCAAGTGGATGCCCTTCTTGGACTTGTGGATGACGCAGCGACGATACGGTTATGGAAGTGTAAGTTGAACGAAACTCTCCCGCTTGACTGTGACAACTAGGCTCACTTTCACACTTCTCTTTCATTCACAATGCGCTCACCTGTACGCTTACTGAATCATTCCTACAGTATTTACTCATTGCGCGGGTTCGATAGCCCACGGCAGACGATTGGAGAACCTCAGTTGGCGGACGTGGAGTGCCCAACAAGCACAACCATCGACCCAAAGCGGGAAACATCACCGTAGCTTACACTCTTCGTCTTCGTTTGACTCAACTGCATTGACCAGCGTCACGGATAGTGAGAGTTCCCGCTGCGACTCGGATTTACCGCGACGACCATCCGACGCAACGGCTAGTGACGCTAGCCTTAGCTCACCGAAACCACCGCAGGACCATCAAATATCCTCGCATTCACAACCACGTATCTACGATGGTTTCTCTCCACGGACTCGCAACGAAAGCTCTTCATCAACTGCAAGTCACGAATCGAGACGGCCCATTTTTAGGCACTTCAACTCCTCCTCCACTCACTCCGGGCCGCATTTCTCCTCTTCAGCATCGCATTCGCCACCTCTCGCATTTCTCATCAAGAAGGTCATTTTAACCCCTCCAACCGAATCATCCCAGCTGGATTCTCTGTTTTCCCGCCATCAAGATCAAACGTGCCACCCTCACTGTGAGTTGTCTAGTTTCCTTTCTCTTTGAATATCCCCCTCCCTCCCCAACTCGTGCTTTATGTTTCCACTTCCGGAGCAATCGTCCTCCTTGCCCATCTAGTCATCTGCTATAGGTTGGCATCCAATATCGTATTCGTATAAGGATCGATATCGCAGTGCCTCTCAAAATGTCGAACGCCGCGGGTGGGCGAGTATGCCGGCCTTTTAGTTGTCCAGCCTGCTGAACTCCATCGGAGTGAGAACGAAACACATCAAGTATCATTCCAAAGAGGCTAGGCAGGAGTTTTACTGCTGCGAGCACCTATTCAATTCTCCGCAATCCACTTAGCCGCCGGCATTGCCTGCTGCCCATCACATGCATAGGCACAAGCGTCGTTGTGCCGCTATGCATGTTGCGGCCTCCAGTCTCACGAACAGCATTACTCCCCATATGCTCATCCTCGGTATGCCGCGGGTGCTATGGCAAGCCGTCCAGATGCCAGCGAGTACCACGTTACGATGCTCTGGGCATCAAATGGAAAGAGTCGCGAAATCGGAAGAAGCTTTGACGTGCTGTGCTGTCATGTTCGTTTTTAGCCCAATCACAATACACCACGGCGTTCCGACTGGGTCCTATGGATCATTCGAGGAGAATTGGCAAGAGGCCTAACACACTCGCGATATCGTTGCTCATTTCCGTTTTGGTCCATTGCTACTTATTCTCCCTGGTGGGCTTTCTTAAGCCAGTTTTCCGACATTCTCCTCGACGGTGCGTCACCCACCGTGAAGGATATGTATAACACACCAGTCATGGAACCATCGCCGGGACAAGCCGCCTTCTTGACTCTGCTTCTTTCATTTCATCGGACGCCTCGATCCGCGCAACTTTAAAACATCTCTCTATTTTCTTGTCCTGCTTGCTGTCACCTTCCGACCTATTTCCTTTTCTTCCGCCTTTCTCTTTTGTGTTTTCGGTTCTCTACGACTTATGATGGTGTTTGAGAGGTCGCTTGTGCAGCTGGCCCTCCAATTCCCCATTATCGGAACATTTCGACTTCGCTTTCTTCTTTCCCCCCACCGACGCGCTAGTGTTCCTTCTCCCATGGCCTTCACTCTCCTATCTGATCTATTCCCGTTCCAGCTCATTTGCCTCCATTTGTAGAAGAATACAGCCGACTGACTTGCCTTCTTCCTCCCCCTTCTTCCGCGACTTATATCCAGCTTTCGAAGACAGTTCAACAACTGCGCTTGCTCAACTGCCGTCATACTCGACCTTTTCGCCAGCGTCGACATCTTCGTCAGATCATCATCGATTAAGAGGAGGTGCAGGAGGATTCGATACACCCCTATCATCAGAGGGTCGAAGTGCCAGCGGAACATCGACTATCGTCCCGACTACACCAAACAGCTCATCACACGCAAGTACCGCGTCTGCCACACTTCACTTGCCGCTGTATCCTCGGCAATCGGAATCAACATCTAATTGGGGGGTCCACGTGCGTAACAACCAAGTTCCGTTTACTTTCTTGAATGCTGTTCACTGACGAGATAACAACAGAGCACCCAGTCAGAAGCTCTGGTATCGTCAATACCCTCCCCAAACGCATCATTGTACGCAACGTCAACAAGTGGGGACAACATTGAAACTATTGAAGGAACTGAAACTGAACAAGAACTGAGAGAACCAGTCTCAGTTGCTCTTCAACAACGAGATCTAGCAAGAGATCTGCAGAGGTGCCAAGTGTTACCCGATACCACTGGAGCACCGCCGAATAGTTCAATACTAGTCTCAAACTCTTCTCCTCCTCTCATTAGTCAAAGCTCTACCCACACCGCGCCAGTATTTCCAACAGTAGTTGTCTTACAATCGACTCCAAAGCCCACTCCACCAGATACGCCCGCTCGTTGTCATTCACCCCCTACACACTCCCATTTACATCCATTTTCTGCCTTAATCCCTCCACCACCAGTATCGGACATCACAGAGGGCCAAGGCCAAGAATTTGTCCAAAGACGGGCGACCACATCCTCTACGACATCTGAAAACTTGCCTAGTTCAGAGTCTTCGACCAGTGCCCCATTGCCGTTCCTCCAACGCTCCTCGAACATAATCGGTGCAAATCAACCCTTGCGAGGGATATTATTGCATCGATCCGAGACCCCATTGTCGTCATCGTCTTCTGCCGCGGTTCAATTTTTAACCCCTGCAGTAGCCGCAGGTAGTGAGAGCGGAATTTGGTCGACATTCGGCAAATTGAATAGTGATCACCGGACCGGGACTTCAGCTTTCAACCCAAGCATCAAACCAAAGTCAGACCCGTCCACAACAAAGGGAGAGACCTCTGTTTCTGAGCTTGTGAGAGAATCTGCTCCA
>WSTQ01000421.1:0-13690 GCA_019627725.1 Serendipita sp. 401 | reverse complement strand
CTTTCGCCTCGGACGTCCCTTGGTGTCTATTTCGAAGTGGTCGCTGGATCTGGTTCGGCGGCGACACCGATGGCGCCCAACTCGCGTGGTATCATCCAATTCGTCACGCATTATCAACATAGTTCTGGGCAATTTCGATTACGCGTGACCACTGTCGCGCGAAACTTTGCCGAATCTGGGTCCCCCCAGCTCGGCGCGTTGTTCGACCAAGAAGCGGCGGCGGTGTTGATGGCGCGTATCGCCGTGTTCAAGGCGGAGATCGACGACAGTCCGGATGTGTTGAGATGGTTGGATCGGATGTTGATCCGGTTATGTCAAAAGTTTGCAGAGTATCGAAAGGAGGATCCAACGAGTTTCCGGTTGACGGAGAAGTTTAGCATTTATCCGCAGTTTATGTTCCATCTCCGTCGAAGTCAGTTCTTGCAGGTGTTTAATAACAGTCCGGACGAGACTGCCTTTTATCGGTACGTGATCTCTTCTTCTTTAAGGGAGGAACTGTCGTTGACGTTGATGATGATGATGGTGGTGCCTTTCTAGACACATATTGAATGAGGAAGACGTCAATAACTCTCTCATCATGATTCAACCTACCCTCATGTCGTATGGGCTCGAGACTCCACCGCAACCTGTCTTGTTGGATAGTGTCTCGACCAAACCGGACGTGATTCTCCTTCTCGACACATTTTTCCACATCCTCATCTGGCACGGATCTACGATTGCCGAATGGAGAAAGGCCGGCTACGCAGAGCAAGAGGGATATGAGAATCTCAAGGCGCTACTGGAGGCACCACAGACGGATGCTCAGGTTTGTTTTCTTTTTTTAAAAAGAATATTTCTCTCTTTGTTGGGTTTCGTGTGACTGAATGTCGGTTGGTGGAATAGGACCTCCTTGTGGATCGGTTGCCGATCCCTCGATACATTGTTTGCGACCAAGGTGGTTCGCAGGCCCGTTTCCTCCTTTCCAAATTGAATCCCTCGACGACGCATATCAACATGTATGGGGCCGGCCCCGCGGGGATGGGTGGTGGTGGTGCTGGAGGACAGGCAATCTTCACCGACGATGTTAGTCTACAAGTGTTCATGGAACACCTGACCCGATTGGTGAGTATTCCTCTCTGCCATTTCACGGAAAAAGGAACACTGAGACGTTTCATCTTGCGTTCTACAGGCCGTTGGAGCTCAGACAACGTGATAGATACACTCAAATTAGAGAGGGATTGTACGAAAATTATCACCATGAATCTATTATTCTACCAGAAATTCCAAAGGGAAAGGGAAAAAAAACCATGAGTGAAAACGTGAAGGCGAGACAACCAAGTGTGCGAACCAGTTCGTGAGCGTGAGGGAGGGATAGGGGGAACGAGATGGAATAGATAGAATCTAATCTCTATGGATTTTCTTGAACTTTTTTTCTTTCATTTCATGGAACCGATTTTCTCCTCGAATAGATGAAACTCCTTCCTCATCGCGTCCAATGCGTCTTGATATTCCGTAAGTTCATCTTCAGACATTTCCTCGAGTGAGTAGCTTTTCTCGCCAAGGCTGACGACTTCTTCTACCGTCTTTAGCGCCTCTGCGTTCTGTCCCAGACCCTCCAAGCTCACTGCGAGACTGTAAAGACTGGCGACGGTATGTGCGTGAGCCTCCCCCAGCACCTCTTTCCTCCATGCGTGGACATCTCTGAGCAACGCCAGCGAGACCGAATAACGGCCGATGGACTGGAGACTGACGGCATGGTTGTGCATCGTCTGCAACGTCGTGGGATGTTTAGGGCCCAACACCTCTCGTTGCAACTCCATTGCCTTCACTTCCATCGCGAGCCCTTCCGTCTCTCGTCCGCACGACCAAATGACGCCCGCAAGCGCAACGGTGGCTGCGATCGTGCGTTCATCCTTTGGACCATGTTTCTTCGTCACGGTATCGAGAACTTGTTCGTGTATCACCTTCGCTCGGAGAGGTTCGCCAAGTTGGACGAGAACGGTTCCGAGTGCCTGAAGCGTCTCGATGAACCGACCCGTTTCGCGTCCGAGCATCACACCATACCCCTCGGCGACTTCCTCCAGCAATACGCGCGCCTCAGCGAACCGATCTAAAGCGCCCAAACAGCTGGCCTGTTCGAACATGGCTTGCAATGTGAGTGGGTGCCGTTGTCCAATCGTTTGCTTCCTGATCATCGACACTTGTTCCCGTAAGGCGAGTGCGCGAGGGAGCTCGTCGAGCGATTGGAGCAGGTACGCAAAGTCTTCGTAGGTACGAAGTGTATCTGGGTGTGCCTCACCTAGCGCAGAGACTTGCAGACCCATCGACACTTCAAAGGCTTTTTCTGCGTCGTCCGCTTCCTCCAGTTCCACCAACACCCTCGCCCTGTTCACCATAGCACCTAAGATCGGTCTTCGGTTCTTGTTGCCGAGTTTTGCTAGATGATCCGTCACTGATCGTAGGATTTCGTTGGCTTCGTCTTCCCTCCCTTCTTTCGCGAGGAGTATGGCATAGTTGGAATTGAATAGCAAGGCCTGAGGGTCCATCTCACTCCAAACTTCCTCCGCGAGTTTGGAATGAGACTCCTGCAGCTCCATTGCTTCCTCCAACCGACCCAATGTTTCCAGCAAATCAACAACGTCGAGTACGCTATAGATAGTCTTTTCGTGCGCCCGTCCAAAGAGCTTGGTGCGTGATTGATATACCTCCTGAATAAATTCGAGTGCTTCTTCCTTTTCCGATTCGTCGTAGTATCGTAACATAGTGCCCAAAAGATATTTTGTTTCCGCTCTACCGGGCACCTTTTCTTCGCTCGTGCCGCTCAATGACGTTAGGTACGCCTCTGCAAGCTCAATTGCGTCGCTCCATCTCCCAGTGGCGTAAAGCAAAGAGACCAACAACCTCCGCGAGGCAATTGCATCCGGATGCAATAGACCGAAGATCGATGACCGTGTTCGGAGAACAGACGAGCACAGAGCTCGTATGTCGTCCACAGTTTGGGGGTGTATTCTATGTGGCGCGTAGGTTTCGTTAAGTGCAGGGGATGTTGTCTCCTCGCAAAAGTGATGCATCTGAGCGAGGAATTCCTGCCTTGCGGCCATTCTTGCCTTTTCCAGCTCTTCATCTTCGTTTTCATCTCCTTTACTTTCTTCAAAACTGGTGACCAGCAACTCCAGCACCTCCAGATAGCAGGCCACTGCCCCCTTTATATCGCCCGTTCTCCTCATTCCATCCGCCAAGGACATATATCCCTGGAGAACCTCCTCCTCTAATTGACCATCATTTCCTTCTCCACCAATACCACCATGCCCTGTACCAAAAATCCCCTCCAATTCTATGCCCACTGTCCTCCACTCATCGTCACCTTCGGATAGTCATAAAGACGGATCCAAGGAACGACCGTCGTTAGCAGAAGCAGCAGACTTCTCGGCAGGTTCGACGCTCTCTAAGGCTGACTTATACTCATCATCGTCTTCAGTTGTCGGATCCTCGTTCCCAGTATCCACCTCTGATGGGACTTTTGAGGAGTGTGCCTTCTCCTCTACAGTATATGGGGTGGGCGTTTCGTCGCCTGGAGACGGCAATGGCTCATCTTGGGCATCTTGATACTCTTCGTCTTTGGCCACTGTAGATGGAGAAGATGGGGGTTCCTCAACGGAATATTTCTCGTTGTCTGCGGATAGTTCCGCTTCTTCTTGCACTCCTTGCAACCCTTCCGCGGCATCTTCTGCCTCTTCGTCACTTCTATCTACTTTCTTCGAGGAGAATATATCGGATATGTCAGAAATAGACGCCTTGATTGTTTTGTACTGGTCATTTCCTACGGTGACGAACCGGGAGGGCTGCCGTGGTGGAGGGGCACCCACGACTTTGTATGTGGGACTTCCAACCGATTTGAATTTCCGGGAGGAAGGGAGCGAAATCAGGTTGGCCTTTGATGATTCGGATGCGGCAGCTGGAGTCGCTGTCGGTGGCTCCGGCGCTGATTCGGAACGTTCGGCGATCTCTAGCTCATCTTCTTGCTCCAGATCTTCTTGATTTATAGCGGCTTTCTCAGTAATGTTCGCTGGCGTTCCGTCGAGTTTGAGATCAGCCTTTCCAACGGAAACCATGTCCGCCGTAGCGTTTGCATAAGTGGGTGGTTGTTCATCAGGGTGAATCGGATGTTGTTCTGTAGTATTGGAAGTGAGATTCCGCTATCAAACGCTTCGTCTTTGAGAACTAACCTTCTAACTGCTCAGGCTGATCCTCCTTGACGGGGTAAGGCACCACGTTGGGATAATACGTCGACATGGAGAAATATGTATGTGTGTTACGATTTGTTAAGAGATTTGAAAAGCGATAATCGCGATCTCGAGGGTCGTGATTTATGGTTGGGCGGAGGCGGCGGGAGCCAAGTTTGGCGAGCCAGCTAATATGTCAGGGACTGAATAGTCCACTCGGAAGCAGATTTGCAGTTGTCTTATTTTGGATAAATCAACAAATGCACACGTCCCAGACTCTTTCGATATGTTTCACAAATGCATAATATTTCTCAACTCCTGAGCAAGCGACTCTCGCCTCTTGAGCACGCTCTTTAGGACATATTAAATAATATATCGATACTAGCCCATCTCAAATCTGCGGCAGGTGGCATGAAGCTCGCGGCCACCGCGTCTTCAGCCTTATATCTTACATTGGGACGAGCATCTTGTTATAATGCTATCCATCGGTAGATATGATCACTATGAACTCCTTGGTATCACTCAAGAGGCAAGGGAAAAGGATATAAACAAAGCCTATCGTGTAAAGTCACTTGCAGTCCATCCGGACCGAAATCCAGATAATCCAGAAGCTGGTATGTTATGGTTTCAGTCATTTCCACCTCATCTAGTTCATTTTCTGGTCGCGAGTCCACTGATGATAACCCATTATGCAGCGCAAAAGTTTCATGAACTCAAGCTTGCGCAACAGGAGTTACTTGACCCTCAAATTCGGGCTCAGTTAGATACCAAACTCAAATCTATACACGCCAATGCCGAGAGAAATGCAAAAGCAAGCGTGAAACGAAAGGGTTTATTAGACGCTTTAGAAGAGTCCGAAAGAGCGCATAAAAAGAGCAAAACAATGTCTATGGCGGAACGAAGAAAAAAGGAAGAGATGGAGAACGAGATATTGGAGGAAGGAAGACGTCTACGAGAGGAACGGGAAAAGGCCAATATAGCATTGGAGAGCGAGGTTCGTGCGAATGCGGAGGCATCATCTAGTCAGCAAGGACCACTGAATACAGGTAAGTCATGACTGGTGCTCGACGCTCATCATTGACTTTGATCAAAGAGTCCCCTGTTCGATTAAAATACAACCTCTCGAAGCGACCGGATCTGACAGACGAGTCGTCGATAGCTACCTTGCTAGGACAGTTTGGTTCCATTGATCAATCTCTTATCAAGCTCTCCGTCAAACCACCAAAGGGAAAGCCCAATGCGCCACCAAAGTTTGCCACCGCTGTCGTCATCTTTAAGAAAGTGGAAGGAGCGTTTGGTGCAGTTGGTGCCAGTGGACAAGAAGCAAGGAATTTGAGGGATGTGGAAGTGACATGGCTAGGTGGAGAGGAGCCCAAATATATCAAGAAACTGCGAGAATCAGGGATGTTGAAAGAGAAAGAACATTGTGGTTCAAGTCCAACCCCCTCGTCTTCAGCACCGTCAAAAATGTCGGATAAGTCACCGTCCACAACCCAACACAGCTCAACGTCAACTGTAAGTTATCTTCATTCATTCATTTCCAATACCTCTGACAATATCTCTGATCCACACCGTCTAGACTTCAGTCCGTGAAAACCCTCAAAGTCTGTCGTTAAGTGGCTCAGATATAAACTTTGAGTCCGTCATTCTGATGAGGATGAGACAAGCAGAGCGGGATCGCCTGGCAAGGGAGCTCGAAGACGCGGATAATCAATAAAACAACATTTCGTTGTAATTTATTCGGTCTAATCTTCTCTATATGACATCAAGAGCCGAGTTACTATCAAAAAAGTAGTTACTATACGGATGTAGGCTACGATGTAATGATAATGGTACTATCACTAATGCGAACCTTGAGCAAGAAAGGGTGAATATTGACCTGGAGGGGTACCAATTTATGGGTGCACATCTGATGCAGGCCATTGTACGCAGAGATACCAATCTGCTGCTTCATGAATGAAATTGGCACTGGCAAACATATTCTCCTCTCTCCACGCCAGAATCATCTTTTGACCCTCATCTGGAGAAATTTCAAATGAAAGTTCCTGTAAGGCCACCCAGGGTGTTTCTCCTCGTAGCGTGTCAGAACCACGTCGCAGCTGAATGAGCGAATGTATTTGATCAGAGATCTCATCATCAAAGTCATAAAAATGCAGTTTCCAAAGCTTCGGAAAGGGAAGGTCGATGCCGTCATTCTTCTCCCATACCAATGATGATTCTTGGTGTTCCGAACGAAGCTCCTCCAAGTGGGGAACATGTTTGAGCAGATTGGGTAGATCCCCTTCCATCCCTCTTATATCGAATTTTGTTATAGATGGGTGACGAGAAAGGAATTCTGGGAAGTGAATGCTGTTGGAGCAATTAAAGATCATGACGTTCTTGAGCTTTGGGGCTAGGAGGATGAAATGGCCAAAGATATCATCCCAATCAATCTCCATGAAATCCAAGATCTCCAAGCAGGGAAGCTCGAGCGGCTCCGAATCAACTGGGGTATTATCCCTTTCTGATGTGAAATAGCTGAGACTCAACGTCACCAAGTTGACAAATCTGGAGAGAAATGGACGTATATCAAAGTATTTGTACCAACCATGCACGTTGAAGCTACGCAGTGTTGGTATGGTAGGAATCTGTGGTTCAATTTGACACCCCACAGCGGCTATTGACAGCTCCTTGAGGCCAGTGAAACTGCCCAGGATGCCGGTCAAAGGCCAAGTATGAGCATCACAGTCAATTTCTGAACACATTAGCCGTAGTTCATTGATGGGTAGGCGTCGACCTTTTAGGCCCGCACAGAAAACTTGAAAACTTTCCGCTGAGAGCCGAAGATCAACCCGCGCCAAGGATTGACTGTTCGAAAGGGTATACAGAGGAAAGATGGCCAATTTCTTTCCCCTGTCATTTATATATAGTGAGATTGGCACACTCTTTGCTCTTTCGGTGTATGTTTTCCACCTTGCTGAAATGTGATCGAGTTGATGTTTTGGCTTCAATTCCAAGATGATGCTACTCCATAAGTGATGTGCTCCCACTGCCACTCTCTGCCAACGTTTACAGACATGGGAGAGACGAACAGCAGTAGGATCATAGTCACGAGCGGGTATGTCGCATGCGAAGGTAAAGATGATTGCCAGAATGTCGTCTGGACAGCAGCGAATTGGATGAAGTAGGCCAGAGATCGAATTGATAACAGTCTCTACACTCCTCAAATCTTGTTTGTTACGGTTGATGGAAGTGTCAAGTAACCATATCTCCGATCGAACCGCCTTCAGTTGTTCCACTAGCTCACGCTCTCGGTGCTCAGCATTTAGGAGAAGTGGCGTCATAGTCGCTATTGCTTGCTCCTTGAGCATCCGTTCCTCCAACGATGAGTTCAGCACGAGGCGTGCTGTGGCAAGTTCGAAGTTGAAAGGTGCACGGTTATCATTATAGTGGGAATTAACTTGAGGACTATTGGATAGAATAAGCTGAGAATCAATGGCGCCCTTCGTTTCTCACCTGAGGTTCATCGTGGAGAGGACCAGGTTCACCTTGGACCGCGACCACGACCCACTCATCGGGGTTCATGAAATGGGCATCTCTGGATTATTACCCCTCTTAAAGTCTATTCAACAAGAAAAACATCTTTCAACGCTCAAAGGAAAGACCTTGGCGGTCGATGGATACGTCTGGCTTCACAAAGGGGCGTACGGATGCTCTGTTGAACTGGTTACTGGAAAACCCACAACGAAGTAAGTCCATATCGACTATTTTACTGCTAATAATCGCGTTATTTTGTCCTCCACGCCCAGCGTCATTCGCCAGATGTTAACCCTTAGCATAGATACGTCGACTACGCTATGCATAGAGTACGTCTCTTAAGACACTATGGTATCGAGCCATATTTGGTCTTTGACGGAGGTCCACTGCCTGCGAAACAAGGGACTGAATCTGAGCGTCGAAAGTGAGTTTATGAGTGTAGGCGACGTGATTACCGCGCAAAACTCGCATTCAATCGCTAACATGTCATTAGAAAGCGAGATGAGGCGCTTATAAAGGCTAAAAATCTGGCGTCGGAAGGTCGACATGGGGAGGCGCGAGAGTTGTATGTCAAATGCGTTGACATTACGCCACAACACGTCTTTCAACTAATAAAAGTATGTCGTAATTCATGATTTATCAAGTTGTATTGTGCTCATTTCCCTCTAGGTGCTCAAAGCGGAGGCAGTTGCGTACGTTGTTGCGCCATATGAGGCCGATGCCCAACTGGCATATTTGGAGAAGTCTGGAATTGTCGACGGAATTCTCACAGAGGATTCTGACCTGCTGGTCTTCGGGTGCAAAAACGTCTACTTCAAGCTTGATGCCACAACGTATACAATTACACATATATCTCGCTCACAGTTTTCTCAAGTCAAGGACATCAACCTCGCCTTATGGACCGATACCGAGTTTAGACATATGGCAATGCTTAGTGGCTGCGACTACTTGGAAGGACTTCGAGGCGTGGGCGTTCGAACTGCGAATAAGCTTCTCAGGAAATACAAGACTGTGGAAAGACTCCTGAAATTTGTTGGTTTGGAGAATGGGAACGTAAAAGTCCCAAAGGGCTATCTTGAAGCATTCAAGTTGGCAGAGCTTGCATTTCTTCACCAACGTGTGTACGATCCGGTCTCCGAAAAGCTCATACATTTGGATGATCCTCCTCTGTCCGAATGGGACTCAGAGAAGGATAAGTTTGTCGGACTGTTAGTGACCCCTTTTTTCGGATTGTTTGTCGTTTCTGACACACAATAGCGATTTACCAATGGATGTGGTACAGCAAATCGCCGTTGGCAATATCTGTCCTTCAAGCCACGCCCCAATCCGTGATATAAACCCTTCTTTCAGGCCTAGAAATCGACAGGCTGTCAATCCAACGAACCCAACGAACGATCCTGTGTCTGTCAAAGCTTCAGGGCCCATGGACCGGTTTTTGACCGCGAAGCCCTCAAAAAAGCCCCGCCAAGAGCCCGCTCAGAACACGAGCGAAGAAGTTCAAAAGAAGAAAAACACCCCCACTCCGCTCAATACTCGCTCTAGCGGGAAACGTACCCTCTCAGGGGAAATGGAGAAGATCCAGGAAGCCAGACAACGTCAGAAGGAACAGGTGCAGCGACAACCCGTTTCCTCAAATGATCCATCTAGTTCTAGTCGGTTCTTCAGTGCGAAAACCATCCTTTCCCCCGCCGAAGACGGTACCCTGGCGCCGAGGGATGGGAAACCTGTCGCATCGACAGGAAAGCTACAAAGTGAGACCGAAGCGGGTGATGTTAGTGTCGGAACCCTGGTCGTTGAGTTTGATGATGAAGAAGTGTTTGAGATCGACTTTGAAGTGGAAGAGATTGTGGAACAGGAGGAAGGTTATCGCTCGGCATCATCTCTACTTTCTCTCGATGAAGCTCCTTCATCTCCTTCCTCTTCCGCTTCCCATGCTTCGTCTGTGCCTTCACCAGAAAAGACCCAAGGTCAAGCCAATTCGACAGAGTCAGAACCCTTGACTCAGGATAGCGATAAAGGGACCTATTGGGACGAAGATGACGAGGTTTTGTCCAGCCCCGTTGCTGTCCGGATCAAGCGAACTTGGAAAGGCACCTTGGAGTACAATAACGACGCTGTTCCTCTGCCCATAATTAGTAGGGCGGAAGTCATCGCCAAAACAATGGAGAAGATTGCTCCTTCAAAGAGCATGCTACCCAGTGCAAAGGGTGCTGACGACGAGACGATGATAACACTCGCTCCGGATCTTAGCGGGTTGTTTTCGTCGTTCGAACAGCGCAATCAAGGTCCTCGTGTTCGTCAAAATTGTTCGATTTCGGTCAAAGAAAAAAGTGGCGAAAGTGTTTCATCACAGGCGGGGGTTCACCTCGACGCGTCGCCTTTGAAAGACTCTGTTCCAGAGAGCGACTTTGATGCAGTCGAAGAAAGCGACTATGAGGACTCCGAGAATATAGACGTAGGCGCAGAAAAAGAGTGGGAGGAAGAACAAGAAAGAAGATTTAAGACTGTAGCCCAGGGATGGAGAGCACGATTTTCTCTCGGCAGCACTGTGAGTTCTCTCGCTTCTTTCCGAAAGCCTTATCTATAGTAACAAATCTACTCAGAAGCCGAGTCTTCTTCGTCGTGAAACTTCTCTTTCTCCTGTTGCAGAACGACGCAAGAGCCAAGGCTCTGAAGGCGACACCAAAAGGGCGAGGTCCAAGGGACCGCTTCAACCTCTGGCAGTCAACACGGATTCAGTGGAGCAAAAGCGACAGGCCCCTCGACCTCGCAAGTCTGAGCCATCGCTTACTCGATCACGCCCTTGCTCGCCCTCACGAGGGTCACGCAACGAACATAGTGAGCGTGACAAAGGGGATCCCGAACAGGAGCGACTATATAAGCGACGAAGGATATCCATGCCCGTAATTCAAGCAAAGGATAGCTCGCTAATTGATCTATCTCTGGACGCTGAGGACGTCGTCGTACGCTCTAAAGCACGACTCCAAGCATTTAGGTACGCCAAGCGGAGCCACGATCATGTTATAGGCCCTAATTCATCCTTAGGTTCAACCAGTAATATCGTATCGCTATTAACGGAATCTCAGTCCAAATATTTCTTTGTATATTTCCGCTCCGAAGGGGGGCTCCGGCCACATTTCTCTTCTATTTTGCTGTACTAGATCGACTTGTATACCAAGCGTTTCACTCATTAGTACCTTAACTCCTCAGGTCCCAAGTTTACTTACAACGCGCCATAACAAAAGCAGGCAAAGTGTGCGGAGTTTGAAATTCCTTCGACAACCGCTCGCACCTCGCCTTATTACCAACCACAAGACCATCAACTGCAAGCCGATATAGCAACGCAAGAAGATAAGGCCCTTTATTCTGTTTGGACGTTATTTATCTTATCCATCCTACAATTTGAATGCTTTATCCACCTTCGCTTGCTGGAGCATTCTGAAACATTTCGGGAGACCTTTTAGAGTCAAGCCTCTAGATAGGTAATGGAAATGTCCAGAAGGTTCTTTGCCACGGAAAAAATCTCGAGCAAAGTGGTTTTCAAACTCCGCTCCAACCGTGTCATTCCCCTCTTTCTTGTGCATGGCCACGCTCATAAAGATAGGCGCGATGGCTCACAGCTCGCAGCGATGTGGTGAATCAGTCCTGTTCTACTGGATACCGGTAAGTGTGATCCCTTTCCCTAACAAAGCAGGTAGCTCCTTCGTCCATCTCGGTCCGACTGGACTTTTAGTCACCATTGCGATACGACGCCGTGCACAATAAGCAGGTTCTTCGATTACTGGTAATTTACTCGATTTTTATTCCATTTTATTCTATTGGAATGCGTCCGGAGTGAAAACCGCAACTTTGATCCGACGTTTCTGTTCTCGGGCATCGCTTCCGTTGGCAAAGCATCCTCACTTGTTCTTCTACGGTGTTGTGCCCCGTTATCGAAGCACTTCGAAGCATCTCGCGCGCCCACCTGGGAATAACCAGTGAGGAGGCAGCATTCCACTATAATAGGCGCCCTTGAGCCTTGAGGTGCTGTGCCCTCTTCTTTCCAGTTGACGTCCAAGGTGTTCTTATGTCCCAGTTTTTGCTGTTCAGTTTCTTCCTCCTTTTTTCTTCCCCTGCCGCTTTTTCTAAACCAACCCCGCCACTCCTTTCCCTTTACATGTCAATCGCTGTGGCATATGACGACTTTCAGATCCCCAACGGTGCTCTAGCCTCAGAAGGAGGTCCCTGGACAGTGGTGAAATCCACAGACGAGATGTACTGTGCAACAGTCAATACGTCCTTTTGTCAAGATTTTACTCGATGCATCGGTTGCAACGTTCGAATTGCTGCTCCAACGACCACCTACAACGTAAAATATAACGTCAATATTTCCATTCCACTCGTTCAATACGGAAATGCGGACTTGGTTGATTAGTGGGTTCCATCCCTCCTCGGGTGATACTTGATTTCTCATTGCGGCATTCGCCATCCTGTTATAGCACATTCTCATACAACCTAAATTGGGCCTCTGATAAAACCAGCGCTGGTCAGCCGCTGACTGCCTATTCGACCATAGGCAGCTCCTCCAATGTCAATAATTTTGAGGTGAGCGATCGGTATTGGCTATGGTATTCGAGTCCAACATCTCTTGGTACGCTTCCGTTTTCTCGCACTCTAGCTTTTCCGTGGGTTGCTAAACCTTGATATGCTACAGGTGATCCCGTCATCCATACGGGGTCAACGTCTGTCACCAAGTCTACTGACGGGCTGACTGGATTTATCCCCATCACCATTGACTTTTCCTTCAAGAGAAGTCCTGGAGCCGATGTCACATTCTACATGAAAGGCGCGACCTTCCAGATCACCACACCGCCCTCCTTTGCACATCCTTCCTCATCCTCCAGCAATATCGTGACGTCTCTATTATTCTCTGCATCCACGGTTTCTCCTTCTTCTTCCTTATCCGCTGTACCTCTCCCGTTCCCAAATGTTACTCGCTCGACGGTACTCACTGAGAATGCTGCTATAGGGTTTGTTTCCTCGGCTGCAAGACCCACGCCACCCTCTACGACGACAGACCTCCCAATCATATCCTCTATAGCCATTGGCACCATAGTCGCGGGACTTGTCGTTGTCGGTGCATCCGCGGTTGCCCTCATTTGCCTCTTCCGACGAAAACTGAACAAGCTCGAGGCCGCTATTCGGAATTCACGGATACAATTCCCGATAGCTGATGCGCAAAGGGTGGTTCGCGTTCCGCCCATTGTTCGATCGGAGTCGTTCTTCGCCTATTCTCCTTCCGTCCCCTCAGAATACGCAACATCATTGGCGAATCGATCTACTATGATGACTGTTTCTGGTTCCTTTGTTTCCTTGTCGCCTCGGGAGAGCATCTATATCGATATGAACTGGCGGTGACTGAAAGCCAAGCAAGTCCAAGGCAACGAAATGGCTCAGGAATAATGGCGACGGCATCTACATTCTTGAAGACGCCTGCGCAGCGGATGCGTAGCGCGGCGGCGACATAGACAAAGTCGTTACAGACGATATTGCTCGAATTGCCTTCGAGCTGGCATGGCGGGCTAGAGGAAATATTGCAAAGAAGTTAGTTATTTTATACAGAATAAAGACTGGATGACGATAGAAACCGCCCCATAGGCAATGTTTCCAGACACCAAATGTAAACCTGGTCAACGCACTGAGGGAAGCTCATTGGTGGCATTGGGAGTACAATAAACAGTCGTTGAATAAGAATACGTACCTTTCTTCCAGCTCGAGGGACTATGATGCACTGAGCGAGCTTATCACCCACGGCACGGAGATCGTGGCCGTGTTCAAGCTTTAGTTACGACATTCCCCCCACTGTCAGGAAGATCCATAACTAATCCATCGAGTCGATATTGGTCCTTTTCTCCCTACTCCTTTCGCCATTTGATGGGAAGTTGCTTGGCCGCCCAATGGAATACGATACTGCCTCCCTATTTCGACCTCTC
>WSTQ01000420.1:0-13716 GCA_019627725.1 Serendipita sp. 401 | reverse complement strand
GGGCTATTCACCTATTCAACAAGAGAAACATACCTCTTTCCCACTGGAAGGGCACCTGTCGGTTGACGTTATCTTGAAGCACCCTCAATCTGTTTTCAGTGGAGCACACTCCTAGGCGAATAAACAGGGGAAATCTCTCGTATGGATATAAGAAACTTGATGAGCTGACTGCGGATATAGGTAGCAATCCCCAGTTCGCTTTAGATGAGCAATAGAAGAACGGGTAGCGAATGAGCGCACCCTGAGCCCACTTCAGCGAAAGGGGCTATATTTCGCTCCAAAGGGCTGGAATGTCTATGGAGCTTTGTGGAGCAACTTCTTCTTCGCAGACCCGCAAACTCCGCACGCACTTTGAAGTCATCTCAGGCGTGTCGGATGTTCAGAGCTTAACCCCGGAGTGGGCAATGCCGCATTGGGAAGCCGAAAATTCAAACGGAGGTATGAACATTAGATGAGCTCCACTAATCATATACTAATCCCTCTACCCGGAATCATCCATACCCCATGCAGTGTCGTTCCTTCCAAAAGAGGTCCCAAGTTGATTCGGGACAAGATCCATGGCAATATTCGTCATATTAGTAACGGAGATAATCAAGCTGACGTCATCTTCCACTAATATCAAGTGATAGCCACCGTATTCTAATGTTCAACCGGATGTTCGACCCTTGGCGGTTCAAAGTCCATAGTCCCAAGCCGAAACGAGATATTGCACCTCATACTCATTCTTTTTTCACCCTACTATATCCGGTGGGCCGTGTTGGATATTGGAAAGTGCCACTAGAACGCGCTACAGACGTTTAGGAGAGCGAGCAACCAACCTCCTAGGAGACGATAGTCCATACTCGAAAGCGAAGAGACGGTAATTAAATTTACACTTCGTTTTCCCCTCTTTTTCTTATCAACTAGGTCCAGACTGCCCTTGGCTTGGTGTCCTGGAGGACCTTTTCAGCGCCACCTCCCAAAGTGCGGGCAATGTCCGTAAGACGGTGGAACTGTGCCGCAGCCCCAAAGCTCATGCAGAAACACAACAGCCTAGGGTAAGCGCATAATCTTTCCTTCGCTACGTGTACAGCACTCTCGTCCCGCTCCAATATCTCGCTGCTTGCCTCCCATATGAGAGGGATATTCGACGTCTTTGGGGACCCAAAGGCCGTTTGAAAGGGTGATGAAGATAGTCGTGAAGGTATAAAAGGGGTGGATTTATCTGTCCAACCGTCTCCTCAGACTGGTTCTCACTCTCCATCTTCTCCATCTTCTCCAGTTGTCTTGTACGTTTCTTTCCACTCTCCACTATCTTTATTCGCTTTCTTTCGCTTCTCTCTTTCGTTTACATACACCAAATCACAATGCGAGGTACTCTCATTGCTACCATCTTCGCTTCCCTCACTGTCTTGGTCTCCGCTGCGCCACTCCCGGATACAGCTAATCCTGCGTACGTACATGTCAAGTTGACTTTCGACGTAAGAGCTCTGATACTTTCTTCATTCCAGCGGAGTTTCCACTGTCGGAACGACTTCTTCTCCTGCTACTTTCTCTGTTGTAGCCGTTACCGAGCCCCATCACATACAGAAGGAAGAAAAGTCTCACTTTGCCAAAATAACGGAAGAACAACACGAGGAGAAGACGACGGTTGGACTTCAACGTCGCGTGGACCAAGCCCGCCAAGAATACTACAACGACAAGCAACATAAGAAGCATGAGGAAGCGGCGGGGCTAGTCGAAAAGGCAGAGATGAACGACCGTACGGCCAAACTCCACCTAGACGCTCACAAAGAGTCGACTCAGAATGCTCACGCGGCTCTCTCGGCGTCCATCGACGCGCATGGGGCTGGAGACCACGAGGAGGGGAAGCGGCAGATGAAGGAACACGACCGCCATATGAAGGAGGCCCATGATTCGGCCACTAGTGCTGGCAAGGAGGCAAAGAAGGCGGGGGAGAATCGCGCGAAAGCGAAGGCTATCATTGAGAAAAACACTCTAGAGAAGGGCCACCGCGACTTCAGGGGTCTGTGAGACGCCCCTTCTCTTCTCTTTCAAGTTATCGTATTCAGCTAGAGTAAGCCAGATGTACACCAGCTAACTTATGTATTTTATTTCGTCCCAAGATAGAAATATCTGATCCTACATGTGCCCGTTTTTGGCTTGTGAGAGTATAATAGTCTTGTATTTCCGATAGGCTTATAGCCTATAGGGCTGCTGTGTGACCACTTGATCCGAAACCAAATCTCCTATCAGCGTATTTCATGATGACTTCGCATATAGTACACTCTTCCTGGATCTAGTGCGGTTCGTGGAAGCCACGATCCACTGGGAGTACTAGAAAGCTTGGGATCGTGTATATGATAAATATATTCTTTCTGCCCTTTCTCCAAAGGTTATCGCACGAAATAGGAGCAATTAGTTACTTCAAGCATTACATATGAGTTCGATATCGAAGTTTCAGCAACTCCAGACTCAGTCTTTAGAGGTATGATGCTTAATGTATCGTAGTTAGGCCATGCCCGTAACGTCTTACATGCATAGAAGCATATTACTCAGTGACGAGACCACAACTTGATGAAGTAAATGTATTAAGGATAGATGAACGACAGTAGACGAGCCCCGAATTAGATAAGAGGGGTGAAAAGCGTGTTTCTCCCGCTACTCTCGCTGGCCATCGCGGTCTAGAGCCGCTGGACTACTCCTGAAATTTCGCACAGATTCTTTATCTTGTCCGTGGACGATATACTGGGCTGGAGACGCGCTGAAGCTTATGATGAAGCACCGTCCCCGTTCGTCTCCTCGGCCGTCCCCGCGTCCGTCCCTCCTTTTCCCTCAAGATGATGATGGTGACCATGGTAACCATTAAAATGATGTTCGCGTTTCACGAAGTGGGACACAACGGATGCGACAACGTCGGCGCCAGTAGATACTGCTTTAGCGACGTGGCTGGAGTGAGAACCAAACCAGACTCTGTACGGGATGTAATCAATTCAATCTATACGTACCCACCACTTGAACCATTTGCTCCTTTCTTTGGCACGGGTACAGCGGAGACCAGGAGAACGACGACAGACGTCAAGACGGTCACGATGAAGGTGATACGCATAATGTGTTTTGAGAAAAAAGAAGATAAAGAGAGTAAGTGAGTTCGACAAGGTGGAAAGTCAAAAGAGAAGAGGGCAGAAAGTAAGTGAAGGGGATGAGAGCCAGTCTGAGGAACCGATTGGACTGACAAACCCAGGTCCTTTTATACCCCTATCATCTTCCCCGTCATCCGTCTGAAGCGGTCTGTAGGAAATTTTGAGAGGCGTCGAATATTGCTCCCATATGAGAGAGAGGTGGTGCGAGATCGGGACGTAATGAAAATTCCGTGGATGTTGCAAGTGATTCACCAGAGTCCAGAGCTGCGCTATTCTTTGGCGATATTGGTCGCGTTTCAGCATCCTGAGAGACCGTGACCGGGGGGAGGGGAGGTGTCAATGAGGTTCTCGCCAGCAGCCAAGCAGTCGCCATCAAGGACATCATTGAAACCTTAGTGCTCAGAGTTTATCGTCTAAAACGGACGTCGGGTACGATAGGAAGTGGATGTTTCCTCAGTTTAGCAGACAGACCGTCTCTATCTGGGTTAAATTGCGGGTACCTACAAGAGTTCACTGCCTGTTGGTAGATGCGATTTAAAAAAACAATATATGAGCAAATAAAACACGTACATCTCGTTCCGGTGCAGCGAGGCCAAAACGCCGATCGCGGATTCCTCGCCTACGACCAAAAAGGACTACTTTGCAGAGGATAAGGCTCAGTTGGCCGTTACTATCGTCGATAAGTCGAATATCGGTCCGAACCCCGATTGGGACTAATTTGGTGCTCGACTAGAAGGCGGACGAAAACTCGCTCGATTGTACCGTACGCTTCGAGGATTGTACGCAAGAGGCGAATGAACATTTGGTAATGATGTAGAGTATTCGGGTTCTGGTTTGAGTTTTTGTCCCTATGACGCAAAACTTGTCCATGTCGATTCCAGCAAGACGAGGTTACAGTTGAGAGTGTGCCGACGTTCGGACGGGTCACTGATATGAGGGTTGTATCAAAAAATCCTTTGCGAGAGAGAAGTTTGTGAGAGATGAATATGACATCTCTTACCGAGATGGACACAGAACTTTAGTCTTTTTCTTCTCGCTCGCATTTTATCGAGGGCAGCGGCTACGAGTTTGTACGTATTTGCTCGTTCATGTCTACTATCCTATCTCATCAGTGGTATACTCGAACGGAGTCAACTGATGGTGAAAGTTAGGGTCGATTGCCGTCCAGGAGCAGGGCAAGTTCAAGGAAGTGAACGGCCGCCTTCAGCTTGGCCTCCACTCCCAGTTGCTCACCTCTCAAACAATTTTTTTCCATTCACGATACGCATCGTTGTTTTCAAGATCTTCTCGTACGCTGTCTCTAGAGAGTGGGTCCAGTCACGCATACCTAGATAGATGAATCTTGTGTTCCATAACTTCTCCTCGAACTCAGTGGGTCTCGGACACAAGCATTTGGACCTTCTCAGCGTCTTCACGATGGGTTCAATTGAATCTCTTCGAGTGTAATACCCTTGTGACTTGTTCTAGTTGCCCTATCCCCCATACCACCGTGGCCACCATTGCCTCGACAATTGATAGTGCTCCTCGCCTCGTATCCGAGCCCACTGATTGATCAGCTTGCTATATGCGGTATCCATTTCCACATATCACCGGGAATCACTTGTTAAGCCGACATGCCAATCCTGCCATCCATAATACCATGTCTCACAAAAACAAGGTACTAGTAACAGACGCTTACAGACATAGGTTCACAATTGACGAGTAGTTTCAGTGAGTTTGTGCTCCAGTATGCATGTACTCTTTCCTTCCGTTCATGTGAGGACCGTGAACATACATGGCATTTCGTAAGCTACAGCTCTCGATCATGACACGACCTCCTGTGTCTCTTAATTCCGCTGACGATGTTCCCCATGTTTCCCTTCACGCTCACGCTCCCGTTCACGCTCCCGTTCCCGTTCCCGTTCCCGTTCCCGTTCCCGTTCCCGTTCCCGTTCCCGTTCCCGTTCACGCTCACGTTCACGCTCACGTTCACGTTCATGCTCATGTTCACGCTCCTCATGAGGACGACGTTCCTCAGTCGAAGCAGTCGGAGGACCTCCGCTAGATGGAACGACGGTGGAGGACCCAGTAAGAGCACCCCCTTCCCTATTACAACATCAGATTCAATACAAACGCAATCATTTGAACCAGTACGTACGGTTGACTCCCTGGAATAGGTGCAGCAGAGACCAGGAGGGTGACGCAAGCAAGGAGGGTCGCAATGACGGTGGTACGCATAATGTCTTGTGTGAAAGAAGAAGACAACGAGCAAGTGGGAAGAAGATTGATAAAAAAGGTAGGGCAAGCTGAATGATAAGAAAAGTAGGAAGCAAGTGAAGAAGGTGAGAACCAGTCTGAGGAATCGGTTGAACTGGCAAACTCAGGTCTCTTTATACCCCATCAATAAAACAAAACAATCGTTAGGAGACGTCAGAGGCGTAGGATATCGCCCTCATATGAGGGAGAGGTGGTGCGAGATTGGGTGAAAATGAAAATGCCGTGTAGGTTGCAAGAGATAACATTAAAGTTTGGATTTATGATGCTGTTGCTCTATATTGGCCGCATCTCATCACGCTGAAAGGTCGCAACCCGACGGGTGGAAATGAGCTCCTCGAGGGACCGCCATCAAGACGTCAAAGGATGAGGCCCAGTTCACCATTACTATCGACAATATGTCAAATTTTGGTCTGGCCGTCCATCGGGACTAATTTGGTGATTGACTAGAAAGTGGAAGGCGATGCGCTCGATTCCATTCCAAGGAGGCCAACGAAACATCTGGTCGGGATTTTAAGGTGTTCGCGTTCTGGCTGGAGTTTCAATCTTCTAGTTCACAAGTCACCCATGCTGGCTGCAGAAATTTTGTTTGTCAAGACACGAGCGAAAATCGCACTTCATAAGGGTGTCCCGACGTTCGGGATGGGTCATATTAGAGGTATTCCGGAAACGTTGCGAGTGAGAAACTCGCGTGAGAGAGATGTGATGTTTCTTACCAAGATAGATGATCTAGTCATTCGTGTTTGTCCTTGCCCGTTACGGACGACGATGACCCTCCCGCCAGGTTTCGGGCATTTGCTTGCTCATGTCCACTTCCTTTCGTCCTTATCTCCTCATATTCCTATTAGTGTGCTTGAGCGAGGCCAACTGACAGCGGACGCCAAGGAAGATCGTTATTCGATTGACGCCTTTCAAGTTGGACAAGCACAGCGCATATTCTGCAGTTGAACGAGTAGTCTAGTACACACAATGACACTGAAATGCGTTCCTAAGTGCTCATCGTGCGCTATAAACTATTCCTCCTCATTGACCAGATTATGATCGCATCTGAAGGTGGTCCAAACACCCCAGTCACGTTTGTATTCGTACGAGAATCAACCACTAAAGTATTGCGCCTCTATTTTTCAGAACAGGAAGCACAGATCTGCCCATTTTGCGTTCAGAGCCAGATGCGTCGGGGAACAGATCGGAGGTTGGGCGCAATCGACTTTGGGCTCGACCCTGACCTTGGCCCAACCTTCTGGACGGGCTACGCTGATCATAACCCCTCAGATATCATCAAATCATCTGGCTTAATCATTCAAGTAAACAATCTCGCTGCTCGAGTCCGACACTACGATTTCTCTCGCGCGGAGTTGATAGCAAACCAAGGGCGTGAGAAGACGTACAAATGTGCTGACAAACTCAACATCACTATATGCTTTTAGGCGCTACAATAACGACGGCAGGACTGATATCTTTCACTAGACACTTGGGGGTAATGCGGCCTCGACTCTCCAGGAAAACGATGACAACGGTTCTTTGGGATTCGTTTTGGTACAAGAACCAAGATGCATAAACTCATCCCTGAATCGAAATAGCAGGGACGGTTACATGACGAAGCCGCCGCTCTTCGTACATTATCTATCCGACAACAATTGTCGCCTGCTCTCAACTGTATCGACGATCACAATCGCCACGACGACTGCACCCCACGTTGGAACGCGCCTGGAGAGTAACCGTCCTTGCCACTATCGGCACTTTCTCTTCCTCCTTTTGTTCATGTTCGGACCCGTCTCCCTTCATATCTCTAACAACAGTCGGAGGAGCGGTTTCTGGAACGACAACGGCCCTAAAAATAGGGACTTGTAAGTGAACGAGGCGAGCACTGTTGATGAATCTCACGCGAACCTATCATTGGAAACACCTGGAAGAGGTGCTGCAGAGACTAAGAGGGCCAGGCAAGCGAAGGTGCTGATCAAGGTGATGCGCATGATATATGATGTACCCTCTTGCAATTCAAAGGAGATTAAAACAGAGTGAAGTAAATTTAGTTGATAGAGGTTGAAAAAGAAAGAAAGTAACTGAAGAAGGTGAAATCAGAACCAGTCGGGCTAGATGGGGGGTCATTGTCATGGAGAATCTCGGTGCATTTATACTTAGGGAGTCTATCTGTCGATATGACGCGATATTTAGGCTCCTAACCAATTCTTATCACATCGCCCTTGAAATATTAATGGTGGATTGGATTGATATCTGCCTAGTAATGAACATACAGTGGTTTCGAGCATATCCGGTTCCTTACCAGGTCCTAAAGCCGTATTACTGTACCGGATAGTGGATTAACGATGGGTGCAAGCACTAAAACGGGCTAGACATCCGACTCAAGTGCTATCAAATCCTTGGAGCGAGATAGCAACCCGCGAAACAGCCCAAAAAACATCTGAAACTCAAGAAATAAAATTTCTTCTTGATAATAGCCATAAATATATCGTCGTCAAGATCTTTGGACCTTTTCAACCAACGACACCGACAATCGGAGACGCTAACTGAGCCAATGGATGGTTCCGCAAACTCCGATAGTCGGGCTTCCCATCAAATGCGGTTGCTGTAACGAGTACAGGATATGCTGGCTCAGTTCCTCTCAGATGAATCCACGCATCTTTGTCTCAATCTCAACTCCCTCCAGCTCAATATAGGTCCTCCGGTAGCCAGCATCACTAATTAGTTCCCTAATATCTGCTGGATACTTCAATCGGATATTATATGTACTAATTGGCAGATTTCTCCAGCCTCATTCGTACGTAATTCATCAACTTCACATCAAGTCTCGAAAATATGGTTGAAATGAACAAATAATGTGAAATTTTCACAAAATGAAACGAATCTGTGGCGTATAATGACGCATCTAAGAGGGTTCTTGAGGAAGAAAGAGAATGAAGGAGTGAGGGAAGGTTGTATAACCAACGTGACTTGGCATCGAGACACAGGCATGCCTATGACGCACCGAGCTTTCACGTTGTTTTGCCCTGACAACGATGCCTATAGCGCGTCTGGTCACGCGCTTGGAGATTAACTGTCTCCCCGGTCATTCCGTCCCTCTCTGGAGAGGTTCCTGCACCGGCAGCAGCACTAAATTAGAGTCTATGAGCAGGCGTGAAGAACCTGTAGGGAGGCTCTACACGTACCCTACGAGGCGGGAATGGTGATGCAGAAGAGGCGCTGTGAGGGCCATGAGGGCCAGTGGCCATTGGTGATTGACCAATCGATGACTCGGGCCATGGTCTTCGCCCACTCACTCATATTGAGTATTTCTTCCAGGTACTAGTTGACTGGGGATGAGCTAGTTTGGTGGGTCGAGGTACGCATTACTTAGATAAATCTTACACGCCGCGACTTCCACATCAGACTTCCTCGTACTCAATGAACCTCAGACACAAGCTTTTAGTCTCCGTCTTCTCAGCGCCTTCATGATGGGTCGAACCTCCCCAGGTGCAATCCTTTCGCGACTTGTCCTAGCTGCTCCTTACAGATATAGATTCACAGTTTTATGGTTCGATTATGCAATCGATATATTCTTTCTCCCCATTCGTATTACTACCGAATCCTCATGAAAATAACGACGAGAATCATGAGCACTACATTTCATTTTCGTCAGTTCTTGGTCATGACCTCCGTTCCTCTATGCTCATACCTCCGTCCCTAGCGCAGTGAACTCTGCGTCCCTGTGTGCTGCTTATGCTCTCCTGGCCAGAAATACTGACTTATAGCCTTACCTACCGTCCCCAAAAAATGACTCTTTTTATGTCCTTCATGAGTACCTCCGTGAGAACCCTCATGAGTACCTCCGTGAGGGCCTCCATGAGAGCTTTCATGAGGAACTTCATGAGAAACTCCATTAGAAAAAGCTTCACTTTGGATATCGGGTTGAACAGCAGCCTCGTTTAAACTAGGACACCGTCAGATTTGGTGCAAGACGTAGTTGAACAAACCTATACGTACCCGGGCTCTAGCTCATGTTCTGGAAGAGGTACAGCGGAGACCAGGAGGGCGACGGATGCAAGCACGGTCGCTATGAAAGTGATACGCATGGTGCCTTATACGAAAGGAGAAGAAAAAGGAGCGAACGGGAAGAAGGTAGGGAAACCTGAAAGAGAAGAAAAAAAGAGTAGAAGACGAGAACCAGTCTGAGGAACCGGTTGGGCTGGAAAACCCAGGTCCCTTTATACCCGTCCAAAACACCCTTTGGGAACCTTCAGAGGTGTCGAATATTGCCGTGCTCTCATACGAGAAAGAGATGGTGCGAGATTCGGTAAAATGAAAATGCGGTGTGTGTTGTGAGAGTACGTCAAAGTCTGGAATCATGATGTCCTTTGTTGATATTGGCCGCATTTCATCTTGCAAGGACACCGCAACCCGAGGAGCTCCTAGCCAACAGCCGAGCGGTCGCCATCAAGGCAGCAGAAGACAGCCTTAATATCACCAAATATATTGAATACTGATCTGACCGTTTATCGGGACTGACTTGGTGGTTGACTAGAAAGCGAACGATCCGACGACGCGCTCGATTCCATCCAGAAGTCCAAAGATCATCTGGCCGGGGATTAGAGTCCTCGTGTTCTAGTTCGAGTTCCGATCATCTGGCGGGTAAATCACCAATGCCAACTGCAGAGGATCATTTGCCAAGACATGAGCAAATGTCGCTCCCTGAGGGCGTCCCGATGTTCGGGATGGCTCATATTAGGGGGATTTCGGAAACCAGGCGAGAGAGAGATTTGCGTGAGAGAAATGTGGTGTTTCCTACCAAAACGGATGATTTAGCCATTTGCGTTTCCCCTCCTCGTTACGGACGACGACAACCATCCCGCCGAGTTTCATGCATTTGCTTGCTCATGTCCACTCCCCTCTCGTCCTTACCTCTTCGTTTTCCTATTAGTGTGCTTGAGCGAGGCGAATTGTCAGCGGACGCTGAGGAAGATCGTTATTCGATTGACGGCTTTCAAGTTGGACAAGAACAGCGCATATTCTGTAATTGAACGAGTATTCTAGTACGCAAAATGACACGTGAGGGTGATACTAAGTGCTTATCGTGCGTTATAAGCCTATTCCTCCTCATTGACTAGATCATGATCGCATCTGAAGATGGTCTAAACACCCCAGTGACGTGTGTACTCGCATTAGAATCCACCATCAAGGTGTTGGAGTATTATTTTGACGAATAGCTGACGAACATTTGCCCATCCTTCGTTCAGAGTCAAATGCGTCGGGGAAAAGATCGGAGGTTGGGCGCAATCGACCTTGGACTTGACCTTGACATTGGCCCGACCTTCCGGACGGGCTACGCTGATCATAGCCTCTCAAATATCTCAAATATCATCAAATCATCTCGCTTAATCACTCAAGTTCACAATTTCGCTGCTCGAGTCCGACACTACGATTCCTCTCGCGCGGAGTTGATAACAAACCAAGGCTGTGAGAAGACGTACAAATGCGCTGACGAATTCAATATCATTGTATACTACCAGATGTCACAAAAACGACGGCAGGACGGACATTTGTTTTTGGACACTGAAAAGTATAATCCGGCCTCGACTCAACTCCATAATAGGGATTCCTCGGGATTGTTTTAAGCAAATAATGGGACATGTAGCCTAGTTTCTGGATCGAGCGAGCAAGGATAAGTACCTAAAGAGTTCTGAAGCTGCATACAGAACCCGTCCGACGACACTTCTCTACACAGTGGCTTATCTGAACCGATACGTCGCGAACGTCACACTAATAGTTGCTCCTTCGTTTGTACCTATAACCGAGCTACAAATTCAACTCAAATACTGTCAATTCCTTGCAGCGAGAAAATAACTAGAGGATGGGAACATGAGGCTTCTTCCGATTCGGGGTGGTCGTCAAGCTCTTTAGGACCTCTTTATTCAACAACGCCGACAATCGGAATGGTTGAACGAGCCAATAGACGAGTCCACAATTTCCGATCGTCGGTGAGCTCCAGGATATTTCCCATTACGGTTGCCGTGAAGAGTACAGGATATCCTGGCTCGGTTTCTATCAGATGATTCCACGCACTCTCGTCTCAATCCCAACTCCCTCCAGCTCAATATGCGTCCTTTCAAATATGCGTCCTTATATTCAGTCAATAGTAGCAATTGTAGTCCTACATTCATATTGACTGTATGAATCAATACATGATAAAACTCCACTACGATCTATTATCAACATCCTTCCAAGTGATACGCAGGAAGGTCAGAGTAATTTAATTGGAGTCCTTTTGCGTTCCCGTCGAGATTGTAGTCCGTGATGAGCGAGTTCGCTTTGTCAACGTGCTTGTCACGCGTTCTCTCCAGACCTTGGGCCTCCTTTCCATATTTTTTCGAGGCTGAGAGGCTGTCATGCTGGCCCAACGTATCATCAGCCTCTAGACTGTTTGCATGCTTCCTAAAGGAGTTCTCTCGACTGCGTGCCTGATTCGCGAGAAATCCCGATTTGTTGGCCTCGTGAATGTGACATTCCGCCTCTTTTTGTTTCTTTTTTTGTCTCTCGGCGAGACTCTTCTCGCTCCGAAACCGATCGAGAAAGCGTAATTGGCGACGTTGTAGCGACCTAATGGGCGGCACATTCGCTCCGCTTTGTTGTTCCAATACTGCGACGTTTGCCTTCTCCTGTTCAATTTTGTGTCCCGGTTCGGTCACGACAGTTAGGGTGGATGAGAGAGGGGATGCAGTTCCGACAGTGGCAAGGTCTCTAACGAGGGATAGTATATCAGCATCTGTAGCGTATCGGTGAGATAATGGTGATACATACGCTGGATGGGTAACACTACCCGGCAGAGGTGCAGCAGAGCCCAAAAAAGCGAGAGAGGCAAAGACTGTGGCAAGTACGCCAAAGATAATGGTACGCATGATACTTTTGTGTGTCCCGGAAGGGAAAATAATAATTGAACAAATATATAAGGACTTGAAGAAGAGCAAAATGAGGAGGGGGAGAACCAGTCCGAGTAAAACCATCAGACTAGCGGGGCCTCCAAACTTTTTGTACTGTGCGACTGCCCTCTCGTCTTTGGGCGATGTTACCTACGAGCTCTTACCCCTGGTCAACGGATATTACGCTCATATCACCATCACACATGCGATGCCGAGGTGTACCCGCTCATCTTTAAGAACCCTCGAGAGGCATTGTAACTGCCAATAACGAAGGTGGAAACGAGTGCTATAGTTAGATTCCCGATGGTCGGAGATCCTAAATGAGCAACCACTCGAAACTCTACTCTCTCGCTCCGGCTCGAAATTGCTCATTTGGCTGCTCCACCTCATATATGAGCCATCAATCACATTTTATGCCTCAATCTATCGGACTCTTTGAGACCAAAAGATATGTGGGAATATATCAACAATCAATTCTTTCATAAAGTCCATGGAGAATATCTAGAGACAACAACAACAGTCGAGAATAGCACAGACAAAAAAATCCTTGCATAAAACCCTTCGCAGAGACAGGAAGGTAGAGAGCGGTTGAGGAGGGTAGAAGTGGGCATAAAAGAATAGACGTGGGAGGGAGGGAGGGATGAAGAGGGGTTGATTAGATGGAAAAGGTGGGGATTCTGTTCCAAAAATGATGTCGCCTTTGACTCCAAATGATTCGTACCAGGAATGTCCATTTGAAGCATCAAAGGAGCGGAGTCATACCACCCGTATTTTCGTCTTATTTATTCGCCTGCGAACAATCGGATGATCAGGTAGGCCGTAGACCCACAGAACCGAACGACTAAGAAAAAAGAAAAAAGAAAAAGATCGTCAATATCGATTCGTAAAGGGTAGACGAGGGAACGAGGAGAATCACTCACAGGCCAATGCAGCGACGGAGAACAACACAAAGCCCATGTATCCCTTGACAGCATTTTGGGCGCCCTTATCATCTGCTTTTCCTGCAGTCGAAACAACGACGGCGCCCAAAAGACCATTCGTCAACGTCCACACCAGTAAGACGTTCGTTCGGAAGTTACGATAATAGTCTTCTTGCTTCTGGTTCAAATCCGGCTTCGGGATGGTCTTCTCCGGCTTCTGACTCAACACGTGCAACGCGTCCTCGTACGCTGCGTTGATATCCTTTTGCTCTGTTGGCACCACGACTTCGACTTCGTTCTTGTTCTTTCCGGCCGCTGAGACGGTACCCAAGTCGGTCGCAACCTTGTTGTCTCCTTTGGTACCCCACGATACATCGTGTACGTTGGCAAACTAGGAGGAAATGAGCAAGAAGAAGGATAGAACGAAGAATCCAAAAACGTACGGCATAAACGTTGAGCACGGCGATATAGGACGGCGCCATAAGGAGATACTGAACAAACGAAGTAATC
>WSTQ01000042.1:0-55810 GCA_019627725.1 Serendipita sp. 401 | reverse complement strand
TAACACTAGCCTTATATAAGACTTATCAAGTCTAGTCTCTTATGACTAGCAACTTCAATTTTAAGTTTTACTGATGTTCCCTTTCCCAGCCTTCCCCAGCCTTCACATTCCATCACTTTGCCTTGCACTCCTTCCCTTAGCTTTGCATTTGCTCTCTGAGGGTTTATGCTGGCTGTACAGCCACTGTGCACTGTGTTTCTTTGTGTTTAGTTAGTTTAGTGTTTCAGTTCATAAGTATATAAGCTCCTGTAGTCTCTAGGTAGTTACAGTAGCTAGAAAATTGACTTGGTTACCCCCTCCCTTCATCTTAGAGTCCCTCAGCTGCTCCCCTGTGCTCTGCACAGTGAGTGCAACCCCTCCTCAGCCCTATTGCCTCCCTCTTGTCACTGTGTTGTTGTCTGCCTCAAGCCCCCATTGTATTTAGGTCTCACCCACTGCATTGACTGTGCATGCTTTGTGTCACTCTGCACATAGCTGCACATCTAGCACAGTGCTGGCTTACTCAGGTCCCAAGGCCTGACACCACTCATCTACATTCACCCATTCACTGGCTGTATATTGTACTGGTGGCAAGTGGTATAAGTTTTCCTTGGTTGCTCATTATCATTCTGCCCCAGTCCTATTCTAGCTATGCCACTTCAACTCTAACCATAGATAAAACTGAATTGATTTTCTACCCAGGTCCTTCATCAGTAAAATGTAAAAACCAGAGTAGCTAGTCTTAAGAGACTAGAACTACATCAGGACATTGGGAGATATCTATATAGATCTATATAGATGCCATAGATGCCATAGACCCTTAGCTATTCACCCCATCAGTAAAACTTAAAATCAGAGTTGCTAGTCATAAGAGACTAGACTTAAAAAGTCTTATACAAGGCTAATGTTAGCATTTTTAGACATAATAGAACTAATACTAGACTAATATTAGGTCTAATTAGAAGGGGGGAGATGCTAATTACACTAAAGCACTTCCACAGTGGGCATTGAGCACTGCTGTGCACCAAATACTGGTCGAATAGTGAGAGGGCACAGCAGCTTATCAGTCCCAAAAATTGAACCAAACTATGTCATAAACTGGCTCTGAATAGTACAGTATAACCATAGGATTCGTGGCTTTTGCTCCTTTTCCAGCTGATTCATATTGTTATACTAGGGAATTAGTGCAGATTATAGAGGTTCGTCATCTCCACTATTCCTCCCCAATAAGCTGCTGTGCCTCTTTGCTATTCAGCCGGTATTTGGTGCACAGCAGTGCTCAATGCCTGCTGTGTTCATTAGTGCTAGGATTAGACTAATATTAGATACTGAGTTTTACTGATGCCTCATTATATAGGTCTCTGCTAGATCTCTGCTAGATACACACAAGGACCTGGGTAGAAAATCAATTCAGTTTTATCTATGGTTTGACATATTGTCTAGTCCCTAGTGCATAGTTTCATCAACTTTCCTGATGGTAGCTAGGAGTCTAGGGGTCTATATAGATCTATAAAGAAATTCCCAACTTCCTGATGCAGTACAATATACAGGCAGTGAATGGGTGAATGTAGATGAGTGGTGTTAGATCATGGTCCAGGGCAATAGAGACCCAGCACACTGTCAGCATGCTTGTCAATTCCCACTTGTAATATGTGCCAACCAGTTTCCTGGAGGTCTGGGAGGGCACTCTATGCAGTGGGTGTTGAGGTGGTCACCTCAACATCCAAAACTCTTGGAATGGTTCAATGGAGTCACAGAGAGGCAAGGAGGGTAAGGAGAGAGAGTCTGAGGGGAGCACAGTGTTGAGTGAGGGACAAGGAGGGCTGCACCACATTTGTGGGGGATTGGAATGATGGTGCAACCAATGACAAGACAAGAGACAAGACTTAGAGAGAGGTAAGAGGGAGATTAAGTCAATATCCTGTTTGTCTAGACTAGATAGATGTACATTGTGTTTATATAGACAAACTGTTATGCCCCTGCACACCTCCACACTATCCCTGGCCACTCTGTGCCCCAGCATGCACCAGTGGACCAGAAGCTCTGAACTATTATGATGTCCACAAGACAATCAACTAAACTCTTCAACAATAGAAAGATACTGGAGTACTTCTGTGCACCTTCTCTATTTATTGCTTTTATTTCCATCATGTACCATGCTTCTGCAAGGTTTTCACAGGTCTCACAATTCGTAAGTTATCTGCAACTGCTTGTGCTGTTACTTGTTGACGCTTCCGCAGGGTTGACTCAACTTCTGGGTCTGCCCACATCTGTAGGGCCTTGATGGAACCTGTACAAGGAATCAGTTGTTGCACCATCTAGATGATATAATCTTACCCCATTCAATAATCTTCCTTTCCAGCCATTGTAGCTTGACTGGCTTTGTCAGAAAGTCATTGCAACCAGCTGCAAGTGCCGCTACCCTGTCTTGAGATGATGCCTGGGCTGTTAAGGCCACAATGATCACAGATGAATGAAAAGGGGTAGGAGGTTGATGTGATTCTGTTGAGGTTGTCGAAGTTGGGGTGTTTAGTCCATCTGATAAAGGTGTTAGCACGGAGAGCGCCCGATGTCGTGCGCTTTCTAGTTCTCGAATCTTCTTTGTGGCTTCTATTCCGTCCATTACTGGCATTTGTATATCCATCTATTGGCTATCCGTCAGTTGCTTCCTGTGTTGCAATTCAGGGAGTGACAGACCAGAACGAGATGATAGTTCCCAGTACTCCATCTTTCCACTGCTTCAAGACCGTTTTCAGCAATGCCATATGCAATGTGCTTGTTTTTCATGAATGTTGACAATATGGTGCGTTGAATGGAGTTATCTGTAGATTATCAGACTACTGTTGCCCTTCTCAATTGCCTTACCTTCAACAATGAGCACACTAATCGGCGGTACCACAGCCTCAACCTGTCTCTTAGCCTTTACCCCAACGATCGATGCTTTTGCTGGTTTCGAGGGGGTCTCTGTAGGTGGTCCCTTCTCGAACACCGGATTTGAATGATCTGATAGAGTACTAGGCAAATTCCATGGTATCACTTCATGCTGTCCAACACGTTCCGATGAGCTAGACAGAGCCTCACTCGGACCCTCTGACAAGTTGGTGGGCTTTGGAGGGTTTTTTTTCGTGGCCACGGGAATTGTGGAGTGTGACCCAGTCCCTTTGATCACAGGCTTTTTACTGCTCGCTGACGGTATGGCTTCCTTTGACGGGGATATAGGCCCGCTGGTCAATTCTTTTGAAGGGGGTTGGAAGAGTATGCCAGTCTTTCCATCTGGGCTTTTAATGAAAAGCCCCGATACAGTAGAACCAGCAATTTTACTGCCTTCCCTTTCAAAGTAGTCATTAGGCCCTACAGACGACGATAGTGTTTGAATCGGTGTAGGTGTGCCGGAAGGGGATGACGGCGCGGTGCTGGTATCTGTGGCCAAGTCACTTGCGAGCATGGGTGAGGCCGGTGCATTTGGTGAACGCGGTGTCTGAGGTAGGAATGGGGATAGCAAATGACCCCGTGGACTCATAGGGGACGTTGCGATTGGTGAAAAAAACACTGGGTCGACCAAAGGTTTTGTAGTTGCAGTATAAAGTGCTGTAAGGAAGCGCCGTACGCCTGCTGGTTTAGGTATCACGATTATCTCGGGTTGCCTACCCGCCTTCGATGTAGCGATTGCTTGTACCATGTCTTTGACCTCCCTATATTTGGAAAGACTCGTGAAATAAACAATAACTGGAGAACTGATAACTTTGGTCGAGTCTGGATTCGAGGCTACCACACGACGAATGAGGGACGATGATTTTGGGCGATGATTGGCTGCGAGGGATGGCCTCTTAACGCGGTTATCCTGTAGAATTTGAAAGAATGGTGCGTTCATTTCGGACAATCTAGTACGCAGGACGGCAACGTCGTCGTCAATGATGACGAATGAACTGTTCGTAATAGTGTAATCGGGTGTCGTGGCTGCCTCCTTGGAAATACCGAGGGCCTTTGAATCACGACTTTGTTCCATTGATGGTATATCCTTATCGAGGGAGAGAGAACCCGCCTCCAAAGGAGGTGTGGACACTCCACTAACAGACGGCATATGCGTCACGTCCATTCCCCATCCCGTTAGGTACACCGTAAGATAATGGGCGAAAGAGCTTTTCGTACTTGCATAGAATGAGGCCTTTCGCCCTTTGAGTTTACCAGCAAACTCGAGCAACTCGCCGATAGTTGGTTCTCGTGCCAGACGGAGTTCAGGAAACGGTTGTCGTACTTCGTCCTCTTCTGGAATAATCTGCAAAAACGAACTGGTTGCTGCACGACGAACTGGAGAGGCCAGCTGGTATTGCGCAATCAAAGCCGGTTCATCCGTCGATGGTGGCAATATGGAGAATTCCGCGTGGAGGATGCCAAGGATATGCCTGAGTAGGATATTTTCGACGTCGAGAGGAGGACGGGATGGTATGTCGTCTCTCCGCTCTAGGGTGTTCTGTTCAGCACTCAGCTTGTGTTTGAATTCAAATTCACAACGAATAGCCTTCCGACCGTCTGGATCACCCTGGTCCCCGAATGATGGCGATTTGTCTCCTTCTGGCTTTAGACGGAGGCCAATTTCCACAACATCTCCTCTTGAGGCCCGAGCCAAAATTTGCCGAGCGATCTACTATGAATAAGGCTTAGGGAATGATTCGTACCGACCAAAACTCACGAAGGTGAGCGCATACAGGAGACCACATTCATCAGCTTGAATATTTAAATCTTGTAAGCCCGGGTCACCGTGAAAGATCACGAGATCGATGCCAGATTCGGCAGCAATCCCACTCAGTGCATCTCCCATACTCTGTAGAAGTTCCCCTACGTCGAATTCGTCTCTATATGTGATAGGGGATGAAACCGGGGAGGACATGGATAGTGGCTGAAGGTGTTTTGATATATAGTTAAGTAGTTTCATTGAGGTAAACAGGGATGAAATGGATGGCGTTGGAACGTGGAGAATACATCCGGAAAGTTGTTCTTTAGCAGGGTCTAAGAGATGTGGCGGCGATATTTGCAGGAGTGTTTGAATGACCATCTGTACGGAATCCGCTATTTCCGAGGATATCGTATCGCAGAAACCACTTGGATTTCCGTTTGACGACGTGAGATCTAATGACTGCTCCGAGGGGCGTGGACGTTGTAAGTGGCCAAGTCTCGAGGGGAGTGGCATTGAGAAAGCGCGCGATAGCCTTGGAAATGGTCCTGAAGACAGAAATTCGTGAGTCTGGCGAGGCCCTGCTGACTCCTGCCGTCGGTGGGTGTCCACCGAGGTGGCTTGTGATCCACCATAGGGATCTATTGGAGTCAAGGTGCTAGAGTCTACATGTTCTCGTGAACCAGGAGTAGTTTGAGACATTCCTGATGCCCGCTCAGTGCTTTCGTGGTGCCGAGATCTAGATGCGACAGGGAACGAGTCTGACCAAACTTTGGATATCACCTTGTCTGCCCACGACTCCGAATAATGGTCAGCCTGACATGATTAGACAAGAAATCTCCCTTTCTAACACTTACCAGGGAGTTCCGGCACTGTTTCGATGGTTGAGCAAGAAATATCCCAAAATTGGTATGCGCTGAGAAAAAGAACTGTGGCAGTCGCTGACAAGCAAAAGTTACACATGTTGCAGAAGACAAACCTACCGTTACGACAAACGCAGAAGGTAGTACATATGAAGTCCCCGTCGACATCACAACCCCGAATCCCAATGGGTTTGAAATGGACAACCTATACTTGGACATGAATGGCATCGTAAGAAACCCACCTTTTCATCATTCGTCTGCTCTTTAGCTCAATGGTGACTAGGTTCACCCGTGTACGCATCCAGAAGGCAAGCCGGCACCAGCCACTGAAGAGGAGATGATGCTCGAAATTTTCCTATACACTGAACGCATTGTCAATATGATTCGTCCAAGAAAGCTGCTCTTCATGGCCATAGGTATGTTACAGGGGGACGAACGTATCACTTTAACATATATACGCAGATGGTGTTGCTCCCCGTGCGAAGATGAACCAACAACGGTCTAGGAGATTCCGCGCGGCTCAAGAGGCTAAAGAGAAAGAGGAAAAGCGCTTAGAGGGCATAGCTATATTCGAAGGTTTGTCTGCTTGTGCCCCATCTGTTCAACTAACGCCTCATCTTTTAGCGATGGGTAAGACTGTTAGCGAAGAAACCAAAAACGCAAAGACTTGGGACTCCAACGCTATCACTCCGGGTACCCCTTTCATGGATCTTCTGGCCGATTCGCTAAGGTATTGGGTTGTCAAGAAACTAAACGAAGACCCAGGTTGGAGAAACGTGAGTGGTTGTTGGTTACATTTGATTCAAATCTCCGCCTTACATCTGGTCAAGCTAGAAGTAATTATCTCGGATGCAAGCGTCCCCGGGGAAGGGGAGCATAAAATCATGGACTTCATCCGTCGTCAACGTGTATCGAGGTCACATGATCCTAACACAAAGCATGTTATATATGGACTGGTATATGCCACTCTTCTGTCTTAACGCCAGGCTCACCCCCTCCAGGATGCTGACTTGATAATGCTGGCTTTGGCAACACATGAACCTCACTTTCGTGTCTTGCGAGAGGATGTATTCGCGCAGGATAACCAGAAGGGCTGTCGTAATTGTGGTCAGGAAGGCCACTTTGCAGCACAATGTACTGTAGACAAGGCAAACCCACCAAACGCCATCGAACCAGTCGACAAACCATTGGCAGAAGCGAAACCGTTCATATTTCTTGATGTCTCTATACTTCGAGAATATCTGGAAATGGAACTAGATGTGCGGGCTCCGTTTCAGTTCGACTTTGAGCGGGCTATCGACGACTGGGTGCTTTTGATATTTTTTGTTGGGAACGACTTTTTGCCTCATCTCCCCTCATTGGAGATACGCGAAGGTGCTATCGACATGTTGGTGGGCATATGGAAACGTGAGCTTCACAATATGCGTGGCTATCTCACAAATCATGGGCACATTGAACTTCAGCGTGCACAAATAATTCTGAATGCCTTGGCCAAGCGGGAGGACGACATATTCCAACGGAGACGAGAACGTGAGCTACATAGAAGTTGTCCATTGCAAAAGGTCTGACCCTTTACAGATGAGGAACGACAAGAACAGAATGCTAAAAGAAGGAAGGTAGAAGTTGCATCCAGTGGTCACGGTGAAGTCCACGAGGCTACTGCGACTGTTGCAGTGATCAACTCACAGGGCCCTCTGGTTATGCCACCATCACCAAATGACTCCGCTATGGACCATACGACTATACGGGATGCGAACAGGCAAGCACTACAGGCCTTACGGAGTGTTGTAATGAAGTCACCAACGTTAGAGGACAGAACAAGTCCAGGAGCTTCCGGAGACATGGAGAGAAGTGAGAATTTTTCTGAGGTTATAGAGATATCTCGCGTTCCTGGGCTAGATGATACGATGCAAGATGAGACCAATCCGCCAAGTGTCATCGTGACAAGTAACGGGGCCAGTGAAGATACAGGTCATCCATCCCTTAAACGAAAGCGGGATGAAATGGACGTGGACGAGACAGAAGAGATCGCATCCGACGAGGCGGAGGATACCTCTCTTTCGCTGAAAGTGAACCCCGATGGTAGCGTGGAACAGGTTGACAGTGTCCGGTGAGAGAATATCTTCATGTCAAATGTTAGTTTTGACACAGTTAGCCTCTGGGAGCCAGGTTACAAGGAACGCTATTATCGACAAAAATTCAAAGTAGATGCAAGTGACGATAGTTTCCGTCGACAGTAAATATCTATTTCTTGCCGAGTCTACCCCACTGATCCACGGTAGGGTCGCCAAACACTATATCGAAGGGTTATGCTGGGTGCTGCATTATTACTATCAAGGGGTAACTGACAGATTATTGCACTACTATGTTGACTTACTCACGTACAAACAGACTCCATCATGGCATTGGTACTATCCCTATCACTTCGCGCCGTTTGCCTCGGACTTTGAAAGCATCGAGCGTCTTCACGTTGAATTCGAGAAAGGGGCACCCTTCAAGCCTTTTGAGCAACTGATGGGGGTGTTCCCGCCTGCTAGGTGAGCGTTAGATATATCAGTAGTATCCCCATGTTGATGACCTATGACCAGCCGGAGTCATATTCCGTTGCCATTGCAGGCTCTTATGGTCGATCAAGACTCACCCATCCTAGACTTTTATCCACAAACCTTCGATATCGACATGAATGGAAAGAGGATGGCATGGCAAGGGGTGGCCCTCTTGCCTTTCATCGATGAAAGAAGGCTGCTGGGAGCCATTGAGCCCCTATATTCTCAACTAACGCCAGACGAACAAGAGAGGAACTCGTGGGGAAACAACAGCTTATTCATCGGAGAGTCGCATCCACTGTTTCCGTCCTTGGCTGAGATCTACGGGAGGGGTAAGATTACAAAGGTGAGTTGTAAATGAATGCCGATAAATCGCTCATTTCTTATCCTTAGGTTCACCCGATTGATGTCGATAGGAGCTGTGGTTTAGCTGGATCGATCCAAGCCAATACGGATCATATACCTGGAACAACGTACACAAGTCCGTTGTACCAAGTGCAACAGGACGACATATCTGATAATCGATCTATTACTGCCTTTTACTTCTACCCGGAGCAAGTTCTTCCTCATCGCTCAAGGCTTCTGCCCAACGTTAGGGTGCCGGAACGAGTCCTAACATCCGTGGATTATGAGCATGTCCAAAGGGGTGGCAGAGGACGAGGTGACTCATTCAGGCGTCCCCCGAGTCGGAACCAGGATCCTAGGGGTTACATTCATGACTACAGCAATGCACAGTCCCATTGGAGATCACCTGGGTGGCGTGCACCTACTCTTGGAAGAGGGGAGCCAGACTATTCTCAAGGTTCATCAAATGGGAATGTAGATCGTATGCCAGTATCCGGTGGTTATCGAGGACCACCTCCGAGAGGAATTGGACGTGGAAGGGGTTTCATACCGCGATGAATCAGGCTAGCCATGCTGGGCATATTTAGATATGTAAATTATATACTCGGAGTAACGAGGCCCTTTTGGCTCGAGATCCGTTCGTAGTTGTGAATGAAGTCCCAGGTTAAGGGTGGTTCATTGATTATGACCGGCCTCCTCTCGTCCGACGTGCAGTGATGCAGCCATTTGCGTCCTACATACTCCGCAAATACTATGAGGCCACTGGCTGGAATGAAGATAACTTATACTCCAACTTAACTCGTTCTTCTAATGGTAATATTCCATCTTACCACTGATGTATCATCTAACAGAGGACCAACACTCTTTTGATTCGACGATTTACAGCTATTTTGGACTTTCAAGTTCCTCGTGGACTACATTTTCATGTGTCTAAGTCACCGAACACCGTCTTCAAGACAACTTACTCCTTGAACGCACTACCCAACCTCAATGGGTCTCTCGGCTATATTTTCACCTCGTGCGACCTTGGATTAACATCCTCCGCGGATGTTGCTCTGCATGAAATCACTCAACATTTCAAGGTTTACGATCTGCCGCGAAGTCCAGAACCACGACCAGAGGTCTGGCTTGCTGGCGAACGAGTGGACCAAAGATGTCAGTCGGTGTGAAATCAAATAATTCTCACAGTTTCAGTTGATGCTTGGCTTGCAGACTACCTTATGTACGGTCGTCTATATGTTCCAACTGGTCGCTTAGATGCCTTATATTCGACCCGTCTTGGGACATCATGGCAATTGGTGGCTGCTGCCATCTCAGAGCAAAAACAACTGGGCTCGAACAAAGCAAAGGGAAGGAGATCTGACGCTGTGGATCATAGCAATATATTACTGAATTTACAGCATGATCGGGGAAAATGGTGCACGGAATATACACTCAGCGTTGTAGATGGCTTGTGTGGGGCGCGTCTACTCTATAATTTTGGTAAGAAGGCAGGTGATGATTATGTGGCTGGAGAGAGCCGTCGAGAACGACGGGTTGACGAGGAGGAGGCGATGGATGGAGGTCTCAAAGGAAGAATTTCTGCCGGAGCAGAGCTCTATTTCAGTGCCAAAGAAAAGAGTGGAGGGAGTAAGTCGGTTAGGTAGTTTTTCCTCGATCGTTGTCTAACCATATGTGTAGTCTCCACTGCAGTACGCTTCACCACCGTTCCCGAACTAGGCACGTCCGAGTCGGAGGGGTATATGTCTTCTGCAGCATCACAACCTCCTACAACTGTAACTGCAGTTATGAACCCCATTCTTGGTCATTTCTCTGCCGCGTACGCATCTCAAGTGTCGCAAGACTTGGCCGTTTGTTCCCGGTTCGATTTCAACGCGTATAGCTACGAGAGCGAATGGACGATCGGAGCAGAATGGTGGGTGCGTAAGCAGATAAAAGAAGAACCGCCAGCGCTGGAGTTGAGTAGCAGACGAACCGAAGACCTACAGGGGGTCATGAAGGCGAGGATCTCGACCAATTATGTGAGCCATGTTACATTCAATGTGGATGAACATCCTCAGATTCGTTGATAGGATATTTCCATGTATTGGCAAGGTCGTCTTGCGCACGTTTTGGTCGGTTTAGGGGTGATCTCGGATCTTCGTAACCGAGTAAGGCCAATACGGGCCCTTGGGTTAGAAGTTGCTTATTTTTCTTGAGATGTCATATTTTTGTCGTATTTATGGTATAGACGGACGTTGTTTGGGTATTCTATTGCTCGGGATTCTCCTTAGCCTCTTCCTTGATCCACTTCTAGGACACGTCGCCACCAACAACCACACAAGGCCTGAAACCTTATTCCAGCCAGCGTACCGATGTCCTCGAATGTGAATCGATCCATCAGCTCGTCTCGTGGTAGAGGGAGGGGTGCTGCTCGTGGACGAGCAGGACGTGGAAGAGGTAGAGGCCGCCCTCATTCCATGTCCTTATCCTCCAAAGAGGAAGATAACCATTCTACTGAAAGCGTAGTGGCCACTGCTTATGATCAATTTAATCCAGCTTCGAGGCGTAGGCCATCACGCGGGACCGCAACAAACGTTGGGGCCCCTGTTCCCTCAGATGATACAGCTGCATTCGAGCCCATAACGAGTACGGGAAGAACAAGGGAGAAAGAACTCCCGCCGCATATTGCAGGCACAGCTGTGGATGCGCAAACGCTCGCTTCGCGCGTACAAGAACTAGCAATAAGTGGGCATGCACACTCGAGCTCTGTGGAATCGCGATTCACCATGTCATTAAATTGGGCTGACGAGGAGGATGACCCAGATAGCCTGCCAAGTCTCGACGATTGGAAGGTCTCGAAACCAATCATTGCTTCAGGAGAAGAAGAAACAACGGAGCCCGTATCATCTGCAGATAACACGGACGAATCTCCTATCGTTCATGAATTGGGTAATGACGCCCCTCCAAGCCAGGCTGGCACTCTCGCTTTGGCGAATGAGGAAGACGCCACTTCGTCCCTGGAAACTGCCCCCGATGTCCCTCAACAAAGTTCAGATATTCTTCCTCGACAAGGAGGATCGGGAGGTGGGATGGCGGCGTCTATATGGGCACCAAAATCTCCAATAGACACTATGCCCAAGAAAAGCGACCAGCAGCGCCTTCCTAATAGCCGCGGGCGTGCGAATCATAATCACGGGACTCATAGGACTCCTCCCCATCACCATTGCATAACTCCTGAGACCCCCAACGACACCAAAGAGGCACAACCCGTTGGTACAACCATAAGAAATAGACGACCACACGCCCGTCCAATCATCAGCTCAGGTGCACTCGCACAGATCTCGCGTACATTGGGACAACGGGCTACAACCTAGTCGCTCTATCTATCGAAGCATATCCATTCATCTCATTTGACAACGCATCATCTAACTTATTTATTGCGGGGATTATTACCCACGTCAAGCTAGAGCTACAATATTCTGTAAGAGGTATTGTTTCACTATGTATTTCATTGCTTTGGATGTTACCAAGTATTTATACTACGGATACTATATAGCTGATTCAAATATCAATTTTCGTTTTGAAGGTAACTTGACACCAGTCGTCACGAGCCCAGGCCTGTGTAGGTATATCAGGTTTCGTCTACGAAACACAATGCAATTGAGCTTACATCGAGGTTCCGCAGCTGGCAGCTGGGTTGCCCAAAATGATGCTCTCCGAGACACCGAGCACTGCATCGTTCTTGCCAAACGCTGAAGCATCGAATAGATGATCAGTGGTCTTCTCGAACGACGCGAGCATGAGGACGCTGTCTTTCATCTTCGAAACCCCGAATCTTGTTATTCCAAGTACTTGTCCCTGTCGAGTGTCAACGTTTGGATAACATGTAAACCCAAACAAGCCCACCTTATAGGTCATCACATCGCCCAGTAACATGATATGCCGTGGGTCAATGTACATGCCATGCTGAGACATAGTATATTGAATTTCGTTAATGATGGTTATACGGGCGGCTTCGATGCCAAGCACTTTTTCGACTTCGATGATGTCGTTGGATATTGTATGCTCGCCGATAATACCTTGAGTCGTCATGACCTGTTGCAGTCCATTGCCTTCCACGATGAGTTCTTTATGGCCCTTCAAGCCACGAGCGTCATCCTTCTCCTTGATGTTAATGATTGCACGGTGGACACTCGGTATTCCCTAAAACATATTAACCAACTATGATAAAACACTGAATACGCTTAAAGCTTACTTTGACGATCACTCGAGGGAGCAATCTCTTCAAGCCTTTGAGCACAAAGAACTTCTCTTCTGTAGGACCCCTAATGGCAATGCGAAGTCGTTGTTTCGATCTTTGAATTGCAATGTCCTTTCAAGAGCGTCAGATTGATGGACAGCCAACTTAGTGGGTAAGTACTGTATCCTTGATTTTGAGTTTACGAGCCGAAACGATGGCCCATTTGACATCGTCTACAGTCAGCTCCAACTGTGTATCCAGTGAGATTAGGAGATAGGGCTTTGCGGTTATGGTTGGATCGTACCTGGAGTCTGTGAATTGCTTCGTAGTCGGTGTGTACACAAAGATACACACCGCTAGGAGACCAGGCCTCTTCAATAACCGACGCAATCTTAACTCTGATTTAATAGTGTGCCATAGGAGGCTTAGAGTATAGCCTACCTCACCAAGATATGTCTTTTCAAGTCTGCCCTTCACGATGCGGGCCGCCCGTTCGCTATCACTTGCCACAAGTTTGGTCGTGATGATAGGTGTGTTGATAGCTTTTGAAGCATTTATAATTTCTTTGATCCGTGGGACACCAAGGGTTACGTTCATTGAGGCCACGCCAGCGAAGTGAAATGTTTTGAGAGTCATTTGGGTTCCGGGTTCCCCTATTGACTGCGCACCGACTGCACCCACAGTGGAGCCTTCCTCTTTGTGAGTACTTTCCCTCCAAAAAGAGGTTCGACCTACCAGGCTCGATTCTAGCTCTGGAATACTTCTCCCAGCATATATTCAAGAAGACCCGCAGCTGTTTTTCTGTCACCTTTCTTTTGCTGGTTCCTTCTATCTCGACGTTTGAAAGGAGGAAACGGCTCTTCAACTCCGCTAGAATCGTCCCCGCATAAGAAGAAGGACAGTCTGTAACAAATCGACGAGATCCGAGCTCCTTTGAAGCAATGTTGATGATTTCATTAGGTGTCAAAGGATTTCCACGGCGACCACATATTGCTTCAGCATGTGCCCAGCTCCTCGAAAAGTCGAGAGGCTGTCCTTCCCCCTCCAATGAGGAAGGGTCAAGGCCGTCATCGCCATATGTAAACTGCACAACGCCACCAGCGGAGTTTCGCACAGAAGAATCATAGTGGGTCGTAAGATCCTCCAACGCCTGGATAAGTAGCTTCAATTGTCCCATATATCAGATAGATTGCAGCATATTTTTACCTTCATTAATCGGCGTTGCATATATCCCGTTTCTGCTGTCTTGACTGCTGTATCTACAAGGCCCTCCCTACCAGAGATTGCATGGAAAACGAACTCTGTGGGTGTTAATCCAGAAAAGAAGCTATTGCGAACAAATCCTTTCGAGGGTGGATCCTTGGATTTTTTGTGAAAATGTGGGAGAGATCTATCCTGGAAACCATCAGGAACTCGATGACCTGCTATGATCTGTTGCCCAACACAAGCAACCATTTGGGAAACATTGACAGTAGATCCTGCATGTATTAAATCGGTATGTGCTGGATATCTGGCTACGACACATACCTTTCGAACCGCATGTAGCCATAATAAGCGGGGAGTTGTGACGACTGAGTTCTTGCATACATATACTTCCTACGTCGCCACGGACTTTCGAAAGAACATCAGATATCAGCGCCTCTAGTGTCTGCTCCTGATTGCATCTATGGATATTTCACGTCACTGTGAGGCGACTTTGTTTGGCCCTTACCCTGGCTTATTATCGAGTTTACCCAATTTAGCTTTGGCAATAAGCTCTTCACAGTCTCGATAAGCGGCTTCCACCTTGCCTTCCTTCTCTGCTCGCAAGTTCGCTCCTGGGATAACATCATTGATACCCAGAGATAGCCCTATATTTGCTGGAACATGATCAGATGAAGTGGGTTCTCCTTTGGGAATACGCACTCAGCCAACGTGCACAGAGCTTGGCAAGCCTGTTCATCGCTTGTGCGGCTTCATCTGGGCCATAGTCACGGAGAAGGACGCCGAAAATCGATTTCTTCTTTCCACTGCCAATAGTTGCCTTGTCCATCACACCACACATGATTTGACTATTGACAACGACAAGCCACCCGTCGTTTGGAGAGAGATCAGGTAGGGGAGAATAGCCGTAGAGTTGGTTGAATTTAGGGGCCTGATACGTTTGGCATCGCGTTTCCACGTTTACTAGCGGTTTAGAGTGACGATTGGGCCTCATCAGTACTCCGAAAATTTGCTTTCCGGTCCAAAGCTGCTTCGGCTTAACGATAGCAGGAGGGGGAAGATCGATTTGAAGATGAGCATCGGCCATATACGAGCAGATTTGGGTAAATTGTCGACGGTCATAGAATCTATCTTTCTTTGACAAGAGAAAAGCGGCGGTTATAAAATCCTGTGTTGCCGCTATGACTGGCTCCCCATTCTTAGGAGTGACAAGGTTTGATTTAACGCTCATAAGCTGTAAGGCCTCTGTCCTGGCTTCCTCCGTCTGTGGGACATCTAAAGGAGGTCAAACAGAGTGTCAAAGTGACCAGGGAAAACGCACGTAGATTCATTTCATCGCCATCAAAGTCGGCATTATAGGGCCCACAGACACACTCGTTTAGCCTAAAGGTACGCCATGGTCTTACTTTGACTCGATGGCACATTATAGAGAGCTTGGGCGATATTTAGCTGACTGCTGTAAGGAATTGAAATGGGTGGCGCACGCGATGGAGGCTAGGCTGGCGGTTAAATAGTACAATGCTTATAAGTGTAAGGCGATTACCACAGTGCTTTGGGATGGAACTCACTCTCCATCTACAATATGGCGTTCTACGACGTCGCCGATTCGCAGCCTGGTGGCTGCATCGTCTCTGTTACCGTATTTGAGAAATTTCTTGAAACCAGTAGAACCGACTTGAAGGTAGTTCGCTCCAGGGTGTACATCTGGTCCGTTACGAACAGCCTGCCGCAGTTGTTCGATGTTGTGTACTGTCACCCTTGCTGGATATGTTAGGGTTTTTGCAACCTTTTCTGGGACTGCAACCTATAAAAGCTCAGTAATATCCGTTACAGGGGTCTCGAGTACCCACTTCGTCAATTCTGAGGTTAGGATCTGGAGATATTACGGTCCGGCCCGAAAAATCAACGCGCTTCCCAGATAAGTTTCCTCTGAAGCGACCTTGCTTTCCTTTTAATCTTTGACAAAATCCTCGGAGTGGTTTTGAATCCTGCAGAAGCTTGTTATAGCAGTCCAGTGTAGATAAAAGCGACTGGTACCGATTGCTGTATACCAGGCGCATCACTGTTGATATATAGCGCGACTGAGTGCTGGAGAAACTCCCACAATTCCTGGAAGGCGGTTGTACAAATGTGGTCTGTTTAATTCTATAACTCACCATTAATTTAGACGCGTTCGTTCCTTTGTTCAAGCTTTGTTTGATCAAAGAGTTTCCGAAGGCAATCTCGGAGAGTTTGGTTGTTAGATCGTCTTCATTACTAGCGGTTATCAGTTGGTTGGTAATATTCCAATAAAATACTGACCTGGCGCCATCTTGATTGACAGAGGGTCGAATAGCAACAGGAGGAACACCGATGTACTGCCATAAGTAATGCTCTGGGCGACTATGATCTGGTTTTAAGCCCACTAGTTCGCAATCCTAAGAAAAGGTGACATAAGAAGTGTCCAGATCGCATATTCTATTCCATACCTCAGCGGTCATTCGCTTGAATAAATCTAGCACCTTCAAGGGGTTGAGCTCCTCGGCTCCTTTGCTTCCCAGCGTACGACCCAGGTCGCTTTGAAATTTGAGAGCACTGGCGAATGACTGACGCCATTTTTCTGCTTCTTCACTTGGCTTTTTCTGGCGAAATCTTTCGTGGACTATCTTTAGGGCTGCTGCTTTCTTCACTGTCCCGTTTACGGCGCCACAGTGTTGGCAAACGTTTACTTTCCGTGATATCGCCAGAACTTGCTTGCATAGACTTTGTCGCACAAGATTCTCAAGGTTTGTGCGTCGGAAACGTTGCAGAAAGGTCTTTCGAGCATTGTCTGAGAGCATCACTCGGGCACAGCTCTGTGAAACTTGTAGTCATAGAGTATTCCGTATAAAAGCGACCATATTACCTTGCAAATGCATTGGAGTATAGCGAGAATGTGCCGAAAGTAACCAATATGAAAGACTGGAAGTACCAGTTTCATATATGCAAAATGGCCGACACAGTCGACTGTTCCAAGGCCACAGGTTTCGCAATAAGCACTTTTTTCTGTCGTCCCCTGTGATTTCTAGGTGAATACCCAACGTCAGGTAGCAGAGCCGCAACGCACTAGGCGACGATCAAGGACCCCATTTTGAGAAGGAAGTCGGTCTGCAGTTGTATATAAATCACGGTGTGTAACTTCGAATTCTGCGAGTTTCACGATATCTTGTGACGAGAACAAGCTAAACTGAAGCTGTTTGCTGCACAGGCGTTCTGAGAGCGGTGAATATGATAATGAAACGAATACTAACATGATCTTTGGATGTGTATGTCGGACAGTTTCTTTCATGATTACGTTCAAGGATATACGGCGGGTCCAATGTCGGTCTCGGCGTGTGGATTCAAAGTCTCGACAAACCTTGGACTCAACGTCGCTCACGCGGCGCATATGCTGCATCGACTCTCTGGGTCATTGCAAAGATTTTCGCTCCCGTTCAAGGCATTTGGCATATTCAACGCTCACAAAAATATCAGAAATATCTCATCGACCACGCAAAATGTAGCCAGATCCATTAGAAGTGCCATACAGAATGGAAACATTAATGGCGGGTACCATATCTTTACCCGCAACCACCTCCAGCCGAAGAGCGGGCGGATTTCGGTCAAAGAGGCACTGAAGAATCGATACCTGGCACATGTCCTCCTCCATACCCTCCACAAAGCGAACCAAGTACAGACAGCAATCACCTTTGCTGAGTTATGCCTAACCAGAGGCATAAGGATGAATAGAAGGACATTTGAAAGTGTATTCAATCGCACCGTCATCTCCTCTGGCCCTCCACCCTCACTTACCTCCGCCATATCACTCCTTGCTGCTGCTCGGAGGTCTGGACATCGCCACCAATCTTGGATGTATGATCGAATAATCGATGCACTTCTCCTTCAAGGAGAGGTCCTTACAGCAGCTTTACTCTTTTGCACAATCGTGAAAGAATGGAATCGCTGGAGGAGCCAACAAGGTAGTACGCAAGAAGCGAACACGAACGCGACCAGCACAAATTTGTCCCAAAATACGGATGATTCAAGTGGAGAGGGTCTCTCCTCACCCATCCCCGCTCCAAACGGATCGAATATGGTCAGGATACTCGACGCGGTCGAAAAAGCTCGAAGACACGGCCTAAAAGGGCCACAAGCTTGTTCTCCCAAGGGAGCAGATGCCATTTCAACCCTTATTCCACTGTTAGAGCACGACTGTCCAGTTGTTCCAGGTCGCTGGCAACTTCTACGTGCCTTGTATCGTCTTCCTCATGAAGAGTGGCCAGATTCAGCTACGTATGAGCGCTTCAATGCCGCGATCCTGACGATATTCGCCGATCTCGATGATCGGAGTTTCGATCTAGCGTCGTACCATATTCTACTACAATATTCAATCCGGGAGAGGCAGTCGCTTGAGCTCAGCACGATCGTGCTGCGAGCCCTGTGCAAAGCATACACTCCTGGTATCGTTACCTATAACATCATCCTTCGCGAGACAGCGCGGAGGGGGATGGACGAACTCTTCGACAATGTCAACAAACTTCTGACCACATCCTCCGTTCCGACTTCATCATGTGAGATCACGAAGATACTTTCCTGCTACGCTATTCCCAAACCCAACGAGTTCACTGTCATAGCCCAAATGTCCGGGGCAATCTCCAGGCGTCGTCCGTCAGAAGCGTGCGAGATCCTTGTTCATATCTTTCCAACACTGGAGTACAAGGCACCAACTCATTCTGACGCCCGTCGCGATAGCCATTCCACGGTGCAACGAGCATCTCAATTTTCTCCACAATTTTGGGCAACTGCTGCACATGCCGCCTCGAAGGCGAGGTCCCTCAAGTTGTCAATCAGGGTTTGGAGGTTAGCCACAAGGGCAGAGCGGATCAGGCTCAAGGAAAGCCAAGAATCGTCACCTCTCTTCGGAAAAGAGGCGTATACGACCCTCCTTCATTTCCTCCACAACACCTTATCTAATCTACACCGTAAAACCAACATCGTGACACAAAGCAATCCCGAATCCACCTCCATCTCAGTACTCCGTCTTATCCAATCTTATGATGGTATCTTGAAGGCTATTAGTGAGGTTTTGGCTTCTCTATGCGACAAGACTGCGGTCCAAGCGCTCCCATTGGATGCCGTTGTTATAAATGCTTTGTTCTCTCTTGTAGAGATTATCCTGCTCATTGAGAGGCGCTTCTACACACCGCCTACACCCTCAAATCGGCAAGATGATGCACAGTACAGCCTTCAAGCAATTTGTCACAGGACTCAGCCACACTATGGTCGAATACTCAAGTCAGCTCGAGATATTCTGGTTCACCATAGCATCAAAATACCGAGGTATCTAATGGATCTAGGGTTTCGTGAGCATAAATCACCACCGTTCCCCGGCTCCAGCCTTCATTTGCAACCTACATCAACACTACCTTATAATCTCGTCAAAATGGGGGCTATCAGAACACGGCGCTACAGTTTCAAAGTTGTACCTGTGAAAGAAGATCAGACTCAGTCACCTTCGCGTCTAGCCGTCCATACGCACATACCTATGCGGCATGCCGCATCGGGTAAACAAACCCCGAAGACTGCCGGGATCTCGTAACATATACAGTATTCCGCTTTGGTCTAATTATTTTTCTATATATTACATGGCTAAACTCTTTCGCAAAGAGATAATGAAGGTTCACTATCCTAGTTGCATTAGCTCTCGTAGCGATAGTCAACCATTGCACCGATGCGGTGGTAATCAGTACTGAATGAGCGCAACTTGACCTTTTCAAGTAAATGGTCAGTAAGATTCCAAATTAATACTAGCAACGAACCTGCTGGCTCATGGAAGCTTCGATGGCCATCGGGTCTGTGTCCAGCCATTCTTTCCCTGGTACTTCTGCACTATCCCTTGTATAGACGAGTATGTTGAACACCATGGGTTCATACACCAATGGAAGGAATGTAACAGATGCCACTATTTGTTTGATTATATGCCGGATCTCTTTTTGAATTTCCGCATCAGGCTTGGAGTCGTCTCTATATCTCGTCAGGACAAAGATGTGATTGGAAAGGAAACGCATTCGTACGGGATAATTTGATCACCCTCTGAGCGGAGCACCTCGATGTCGAAGACCCAGCGTTCAAGAGGAGTTCTCGAGTCCTTTGAAAGGAGAACCAATACGAGCTGGGTAACATCTCCTTTCAAGAGCCATTCTACCAACTACAAGTTAGTCTGGATACCCCGTATCCAATTGGGCGTCTTACCATTGACTTGTGTCAAGATCTTGTCGAGGTAGTTTACGAGAGCAGCGTCCTCTGTTAACATCACCGTTTGTCCGTACTTTTTTACCATATGAAAGTCGTCTGCAGGATAAACTCCTCTCTGATAAAGGATGCTAAGAACGGTGTGATCAACAAGTTGACTGCTGGGGTTTCACGAGTGTAAACACACGTATTAATAGCAAATTTGAAGAAGTCTGTGACGATGGCTGTGGATCCCTTGAGAGAGATTTGCTTAGATTTTTGGGACTGCATAGTTTGGTATGGTAAAAGTTCAAGAGGCGATTCAGGCCCAGCCTCACGTGACCTTTGATTGGGCGATGTTGAGGATCGTCGGTGTGAATGGTTACAATGAATTTCCTTCTTAAATCGACCTGAAGTACGTGAATCGAGTGGATAATGTAGTGCTCCAGTCTCTACTGAGGACAACCGAGTGGCCTCTACAAGTTGTTCCCGGCCAACAACATTAGACCTTGAACCTGACCCTTGCGCGATTGCGATGCCTCCACCACCGTGTGCACCATTGGTGCAATTTGGGGAAAGGTATCTACCTTACTCGCCTCAGTTCTGGAAAGGCGGCTGACCTGTTTGTGGGATGTTCGAATAGGCTCTATTTCACCACTTTCCCCGGCATCGCGCCAAACCAACAGGCTCTCAATGCATCTATCACCGGTCCTCAGGACAATCCGCCGCTGAGGCGATCAGTGATGGCCAGCAACGACACAAACGTCCCCAAATATTACTACTTCACGATCGACCACTCACTGAACTACGAGTCCTTCTACGAGGATTGGGGACCTTTGAACTTGGCGAATGTGTTCAGAACGCTCATTCTTATTCATGAACTTCTTCAGGTATGCTTGATATTGAAGAGTTGAACACGCCGCCTCAGCGCATCTCTTATAGGATAAGGAAACGAGCGACCACAGGCTCGTACTCTACTCTTCAAGTGATCCTCGTCGAAAAGCGAATGCTGCATTATTGATGGCCCTTTTTGTCATGATCGTTTTGAGGCGTCCACCTTGGGAGGCGTTCCAGCCACTCGCCGAACTCGAGTTCATGCCGTTCCGTGATGCAGGAAGAGCTCGCCCAGACTTCAATCTGACCATACAAGACTGTCTATGGGGGTTTTGGAAGGCGTTGCAGAACGGCCTTTGTGACATGAATCAATTCTCAGTGGAGGAGTACGAGTATTACGAAAAGGTTGAGAATGGAGATTGGAATTGGATAACGCCAGGCTTCATCGCGTTTGCCTCCCCGGTAGAAACAAATTGGATAAAGAAGCAAAATGGAGAAAAGGTGACGAGTTCGGCTCTAGAGAGACGTCTACCTCCTGCGTTTTCAAACTGCTTGGAGTACTTTGAAAAGAAAGGAGTTCAGCTAGTTGTCCGACTCAACCACGCCCTTTACGACAAGCAACACTTCATAGATCATGGCATGGATCATTTAGAGTTGTACTTTGACGACGGGACGAACCCCACAGATGACATTGTTAGGAAGTTTATTCAAGTTTCAGATCCAATCGTCTCTAGTGGAGGTGAGGGGCAGGCTACTGTGCTACTTATGTACTGTCATCTCACAGTTCGTTCTAAGGCGTCGTTGCGATTCATTGCAAGGCTGGTCTAGGGCGCACTGGAACATTAATTGGAGGTGAATGAACTTTCGATTGAGTATTCCAGACGCTGACGAGATTGGTAGCATATCTAATATGGAAGTACGGCTTCACTGCAAACGAGGCCATCGCTTTCATGCGCATTTGCCGCCCCGGTAGTGTTGTTGGTCCTCAACAGGTGAGGTTCGCAGTTCGGCGACACGAGCTAGTACTGACGATCTGCAGCATTTTATGTACCTGAAGCAACTTGAGTGGAGCAAATGGTCCGCAATTGACGAATTTAGGCGCAATGGGATGGGCACAGAACCAGCTGAAACAACGGCCGGAGATGAAGCGATGGCAGAGAGCCAGGATGGTCGTTCGACCCCAACAAAGACAATCGATACCACCGTTCCACCTGTAACTCCTTCGCGGCATGTTGCAGCAACAACGGCTGCTGTAAAGACCATCGCAAATCCACCACAACCACGTAAATCCCCACAAAAAGGTAACACGACCGTTAACCGAGATGAAGAGCTCGATACACTTTCGGCCCTTCCTGGATCGCCAACTAAGCCTACCCGACCACGGAACCAACGATCAATGTCAGCGAGCAAGGTCGGGACCAGGGAAGCCAGTATCGAGCCTGATATCATGGAGGGTTCTACTGGGTCTACCCGACAGCTGCGGTCCCAGACGGCTGCCGTGGCCACTCCGACAAAGCCTTTAGCAAAGCCAGGTCGCATACCGAAGCTGACAAGAGCAAAAGACACCAATTCGACCAACCTAAGTGCTCGCTCGCGGGTTGTTGGTCGCCCCCCACCCCCAGCGACGCCTTCTCGCCTCCCCACACTTGTTCCCGCTAAGCGTAGTTACGTGGTAGTCGATGCTGATAGTGGTGCTGAATCAGGTTCTGGTGGCGAAGCCAAAGGATCGAATGCAGTTGTCGGGGATAACAATAAACCAGGAAAGGATGGTCGTTCCAGTCCTGGCTCTGCCGTTCGACGTAGTCCAAGGAAGAGCGGAAAGCTGAAGCTTGTGGACGATACACCGACGAATAACGAATGGATGAACGGAGAGGAAGCAAGTTCTGTCGTGGTCCCTGGATCGAAATCGGGCGAGCGGCCCTTGCTCAGAAATGTCAAACGGAGGAGAAGTAGTTTCAGTTCTGTGGATATTGTGGCGTGATGGTAAGTGAATCACCATTCACAACCGCCATAGAACATATGCTGATACTGCGATGAGACGCGCGATATTGCTTGCATTCCTGTTCGAATAATAGCAAATTACAGACATGAAACTGATCTATAGCATCTACTACGGTCCCCTATACTTGTGCCATGTCCTTCTTTTCCGGTTTTCCCTTGCATTTCTCTGTACCTGCTTGCATGATCGTCAAACGTTTGCAGTAGTCATGACCTTTACGTCCGCATGTACAATTTCGTAGTGTGATGTTCAAGAAGATCTCACCCTCTAAATGGTTGCGGTGAACGGTGGCGAATTAGATTTGGCACCCTCCTTGAAAGTTGTTGAATTACAATGCCAGGCGCTTCACAACCCGAGTTAAAAAAGGTTTGTTTATCTCCCTACGCTGCATGAAAGCATGCTTCTGACGAGGTATACTCCTGGATATTTAGTTTATGGATAAACGGCTCTTCATCCAAGTCCAAGGTGGCCGGAAAGTCAGCGGCATTCTACGTGGATTCGACATATTCTTAAACGTCGTACTTGATGATTCGATGGAGGAAACAGTCCCAGGAAAGAAAAGTCCACTGGGTCAAATTGTCTGTCTTCACTGTTGCATCAAAACGACGGGATATTGACCGCTTTAACAGGTGATCCGTGGCAATAGCGTACTCTCCATGGAGTCCTTAGAGGCGACTCGTTGATAGACTGAGGCTTTCAAGTATTCACGAGAGCGCCTTGGACGATGCTACGTAACATGATAAAATAATTCATTGGTCACGCTACAAAGCTCAAAAACTAGTCCTGGATGAGGATGTTTGATATCGAGCTAGGTATTAAGGTGAAGCCGAGTTGTATGATTGAAGTTCAAAATGCGACAAGGGAATTGTGCCTATTTCTGGTTCTGTAATGCACGAAAAAATGCGAGAACATCCTAAAAGATGTCCGGGGGTTAGGGAAATGACCAACTATCCCCAACCAAGGGTGAACTGACCTCTTGCGAGAAATCTATACCGGCATCTTTGAGCTCTTCGCGAAGCTCGATGGCGGATTCTCTTAGCCTCTGGTTGGAAGCCATCTTGAAGAGCATTGACATTGACATTGCCCGGTTATCAACAAAGTCGTAACCTATGTGATAGGAATTTAGATAGACTGGGGTTGTATGTATCCCACATGATCTTACCTTCTTCGTGCAACACTTGAACCCATCTTCGAATGGCCGGCATGGCGGCTGGATGTGAGGTCAGTTTTGCTAACTCGGGCGAGTTTGCAATTGCTTCGATCATCCGCGAATTCTGATCCTCTATAGCTTTATGCGGCGAAGAGATCGAAAACTCCCTTTGGCATCCATGAGTAACGTAGCGAAAGTCTGCGAAAAGGCCCTGGTTTAGGGGCGTCGAAACGAGTAATTTTCGAGGTCTAGATTTGCCGACACATTGAGATAGTCGCAAACTAGCGCGAGCGAGCGATGTACCCGAGTTTCTAAGCATGTAGCAACAAATATCAAACAAGGCCGGTTATGGAGTGAGTCCAAGTGGGGGTTGCATGTTGCATGTGGCCCCTCCGGCAGCTTCGACGCGTACTTACTTTGCTCTCCTCCACGACCTCGCTCAGGCCTCAACAATGGGGATTTTCTCCAGTATTATTGCCATCTTCAATCCTAGAATTGCAAAGGTATGCGCTCCTGTTCAGTTTGGATGAGATACGTTACAAATACGCCCTGTTTAGTGCATCGACCCACCTTCTGTCCCTAAAGAAGATAACCCACTGAGAATCGGTATCTTAGGGGCTGCAGCTATTGCACCACCAGCGGTTATTCTACCCGCTCGGTCCCACCCTGGAGTCGTGATCCAGGCCGTGGCCGCTCGCGATGAGAAACGGGCTCGTCTGTTCGCCGCTAAACATGGTATACCGCTCGTCTTCTCGACATACCAGCGTGAGTGTTGAGCTTCCTCTATCCAGGCTCTATCCTGATTTCTTGAATCTAGAAATGCTAGATTCCCCAGACATCGACGCTATATATAACCCGCTCCCTAATGGTCTTCACTTCGAGTGGACAATGAAGGCACTCAAAGCTGGGAAGCATGTTTTACTAGAAAAGCCAAGCTCCAGTACATCAGAGGAGACCCGCCAAATGTTCGCCCTTGCATCCGAAAGAAAGCTCGTTCTACTGGAGGCTTTTCACTATCGGTAAGTGGCTAGAGCATTCACTGACCACTGACGCTTAGAAATTTTCGTCGTTTATGTCACAGCTTCCATCCAGCAAACCAGAAGTTCCGGGAGATGGCGACAGATGGCACCCTGGGCAAATTGCTATCAATCGAAGTGAGGATGGCGCTACTGGATGGTTTCTTCAACAAGAATGATATTCGTTTCAATTATGACCTTGGCGGAGGCGCCACCACCGATATGGGCTGTTATACAATATCCTACGCTCGGTGGCTCGCCGGTTCAGAGCCTACTGTCGAATTCGCCAGACCAGACATATTCACAGGCAGGCCTCAAATTGACCGTGCAATGACCGCCGACCTCGTATTTCATCCCCCATCTCAATCAACCCCTGTCCATGCCAAAATTCAGTGTGACTTGGCGCAACCGTGGAGATGGGGCATCTTACCACGCCTCCCAGATATGACCGTGACGGCCACTTGTGAAAAGGGCAAGATCATTCTCGATGGTTTCCCGCTCCCGACTCTGCTTCATTCGTTGACAATCGTCGAGACAAATCAGCCCAAACGTTCAGAGACATGTCATCGCTTCCAAGGAGAGGGTGCAATTGGTGAGGAGTGGTGGACAACGTACGCTTCCTAATCTGCTATTCAGTTTTTTATGCTCACAGTGGAGTTGTCCAGGTATCGCTATCAACTAGAAGCTTTCGTCGACAAGGTTCGAGGCCGTGAACCTCAGCTTTGGATTTCAGGAGAGGATTCAGTCGCACAAATGAAGGTCCTCGAAGCCGTCTACGCAAAGGTATGTCGTTTGTTATTAAACTAAGCAATACACTCACACTGGGGCAGTCGGGCCTAGAACCCCGACCAGCGTCGACCTATAAACCATGAGCAATACATGTTCTTGAATCATGTTGTACGAGGGTGGAACGCCTCTACAATACGATAGACCTCAGAACTGGCTTCCCTATATTTGAACGGCGGATATAAACACCAGGTCTTACCGACCCGGATGGGTTGTTTTCACTACTTTTATTATTTGGAGATAAGTGTCAGGATTAGCAGTGGAAGAGCATACATATCCCCCTGATGTGAATATTACTATGAGTAACTGCCTCCCAGAACCTCAGAAAGGAGCATTGACGATATTACTGTGGCTCTTTCGTTCAGTCGCCGGCTGGTTTAAGGACTTTCTTCCTCCAACTTTGGTGAGCTGCCTCTTCGGTAGCATCAACACATCATCTTGCAATGTGACAATCTATCACGGGGTCAGCCATGAGCCAAGGGAGAGAGAACAACTCACAATATCCTTGTCGTTGCCAAATGAAAAGTTATCTTCGACTACGTTGCCGGTATACCTATTACAAGGTGAGTGAGTGTCAATACAGGGCAAAGTAAAATACAGACCGTTTCACGTCATAGCTATCTAATATTCCTTTCTTGACCTTTGAAAAGTTCCATGCTATTACGAATGGGCCATTAGAGGTGATTATCGCTGTTTCCTTGGCGTCCAGACCAGTATTGAACCTGTATGTCACCTTTAGAGCCAGAAAGACAAGAAGAGACAGCACATACTTGGCAGGAGAAAAGTCTATCTTAGCCCCCATAAATGCGACATGCTCCGGTCGGAGCTGCAGTTTCTTCGGTTTTGGCTTCGCGTCTGCTGGGAAGCTCTTTGTAAACCCAGAGCTCCCTGCATTCTTTCCAGTTCCAATTTGGGTGTCTACAAGCAACAGATAGGTCTTGCACGTCGCAATTAGCCACCGACCGTCTTTGGTCACATCAATCCCCCTGATTGCATCCCCTAGAGCAGGGAGCATCGTCTTGGCATTCTTCCCGAGAGCATCGAAGAGTCGAATGTCACCCTTCTCGCTCCCCACAGCGATGTGACCTCGCTCTGTGGTTACAAGGGAGGAGAATTTGTTCTTGGTAACATACTGCTTCATATCGCTTTCCACTAGCTTATTTTGTTCCGAAACACGAGGATCAACACGAAAGATGGCGTTGTGAGATGTCCCCAGAAGTGTCTGTTCGCCAGTCAATTGCGCCAGCTTTTCGACTGGGGTCATAGCGTTGATGGCGACATTGTCATTAAGCTTCCATTCATCGACTACTTTCCCTGTTTCGAGATCCATGCGATAGAGTGAATGAAGATTGTCGGGATTCATCAAAACGAGGGACCTGTCTTGTTCGTGGAGCATCATCTATGGGAAATTCAGCAACGTCAAAGGAAATGAAAGAATTATATGCATACCTTTGAAGGATTGAATACTCTTGCGTTCTTTGCGGGGCCCTTTACGCCTTTGACTGTCCCACCAAGCTCCAGTTTGCCGTCCGTTGTTTCCCTGAAGATACCAACATTGGAGCCCCTCAGGACGACGGAGATACCATTATGTCCAACGGCTAGTCCTGAATTCCTCTCGTTCTTGGTGCCCCAGTCCGGCGCTTCTTGGTCACTTTCGTCGTCAACATCTTCGGAATCTAGAGTTGGGTTGTGAGTGGCTGACATCCAGAATCTATAGATATCACCTTCTGCCAATACGTCTTCCACCTCTGCTTCGTCCGATTGTGCATCGGACATCTCAACGTCCTCAGTCATGGCGGTAAGAACATATTCCTGCTCGACATCCTGGAAATACATAATGAATAAATGAATTTATGAATTTCGGATCCAGGAGTTGGCTTGCCTTTATCTTTGACCAATCCATCGCGTTTTGAACTTCATAGATGCACTGGCCCATTGCGTTCACAAAACGGGTGTAACTCTCAGGATATGGGAAGACTATCGACCATGCTTCAATCTGGCCTCGGGACGTCGTGTGATTCCATGTAAACGACCTGATAGCCTAAAGCAATGTCACACAGGTGAAGGGGATATAACGAATGACGAACCGAATTTCCTTTTCCATTCATATCATCGGTCACTTGGTGACCTAGGATCTTGTGTCCTTTATATTTGATAATCAAGTAATCTAAACAAAGAGAGAAACCGTTAAGGTCACTATAGCGCTCGGCCGTACAGATAGTTGCTTACATTGATATTGTCCTGTTTGGACCACTCGAACTTCAATGGGATTTTTAATTATGTCTGGGGCCACAAAGCCTTGTAGGTCGTTGTCCCACTTGTAAAGTTCGCCCTCTTCCCGGTCCAGGTATTCATCGTCTCTCACCACCTCCACCGCATCCGGGAGAGGTTCTTGCTGTGCAGGTCCATCCGACTCTCTACAGGAATAAGTACACAAAGGGGTGAGGTTCATTAAGGGACGCACATTTTGTACATGACTCGTAGCTGGTCAAATGATAGTTTTTCGGAGCCTTTACCGTGCTTTTGTTCATATATTGCACGTAGAATTGCTTCGAGAAAGGTCGCAAACGTCTGTGCGTCTGTGCGCCTACTGTCCACCACAAATTCATACAGATTTTCATCGGATGAAGACCAGGAAGAGTCCGCTTCGTCTAGATCGCGCCAAATAAAAGTAGTATTGCCCTCAAATGACCCGATTCTGGGCTTTAGCTCCTCGCGCAGGGTGAACTCGCGCTCCTCCTCTGTTGGTGGCGGAATCAGGCTCCGATGTATTGTAAAGGATTCACAACCACCTACCCTCTCCCTCGTCGAGATCATCAAGGAGCTCTGCTTCTCCCTCCTGATAGGCCCTCGTAATTACGAGCTGATAATGAAATGGGGTTTCGGTTCTTCGCACAGAGGCTAGCGCTGTGGTGTATCTAAAGATGTGGTTGGTCAATTACTCGCCAAACGATAAGCTTAGATAGTTCTGACATGCATTCCCTTGAGCCTTTCGCACTGTTCTTCCTGAGGATATAAAGTTCTCCCTCGTGCAACTGTGCAAGCTCCTCGGTGTTGTTCGTAGGAGGGCGGAAACCACTCCCGGCACCTAACACTGAAAGAAAGACATGTCAGACAGAACCAAGAATTACTTCTGCGCAAGATTCGGAAGTCAACTGACGCTGCTTCATGAACTGCATATTGAGACTAAGGCCAAGGGTCGACGTCAGGATGTCGCCACTCGAAACTTGGACCCTCCCTTACCCGCTTGGAGCCTGACAAGCCAGAATCCAGCAACGAATATAATTCTTTCAGACTGGTTTTAATCGAGAATTTCATTCAAAGACCTGGATAAGACAATGAAAAATGTTGGTCGATGAAGATACTCGCTGATTAACTCCAATACTGCATTCTCAAGCTAAATTAAATACATTTGTTCCTTTCCCTAAAGCCTCTGGTGCATGCCACTGATTTCGAGTACACGGCCATAAGAGCGGAGACTCTTGCTCTTGACCACGATACAGTTCCGAGCTGGATGCTACAGTAGAAAGTGAACGTCTCAAGTAAGACCAAGAAAAATAGAAATTAGTGGTATACCTAGATGTCGAGCATCACGCAAAGGTTTACATCAACATTGCAATTCCGCCATGTCATATTTCTCGCAATTGCATTCCGTATCGCACTTATTATATACGCCGACTATCACGACAAACATTCGATACTCAAATATACAGACGTCGATTACAGGGTTTTTTCCGACGCTTCCCGATCGCTACTAAACGCCAATGGAGACGATGCTGTCGCTAAAGGCATCCTGGGTCGGGTCCTACCACTGGGAGAGTGAGTGATTATACTATCCGCATCTCAATTCTTATATTTCTGAAACAGCCCGTACACGCGCGCGACTTACCGATACACTCCGCTTCTGGCTGTGATGTTATTGCCTAACCTGTGGATACATCCAGCTTTTGGAAAGCTACTGTTTTCTATTGCAGACGTAGGAATAGGCTTAATCTTGAGGCACATAACTCGGAGAAGCTCTATTAATGTTTCTAGTCACACCGGGGGACAGCCAACGAGCGGCCTCACGCAACCAGAGGTGGCAATTTCTTTGCTATGGCTACTCAACCCTTTCACCGTCAACATCTCAACTAGGGGAAGTGCCGAGTCCCTACTTGGCTTGATGGTCATCGTCGTCTTGGCATTTGCACTACACAGGCGGTGGATGGCGTGTGCAGCCATGTTGGCCTTCAGTGCGCATTGGAAGATCTACCCCATCATTTATATAAGTAGTATCTTGCCATTCATCGGAGTAGAGGACGACCCAAAAGTTGATCTCTGTTCCGACATACATGGTCTCTTGCAATATTGGCTTAGGTGGTGCTTAAATAAAAAGCGTCTCGCCTTCATAGCCGTATTCTTGGGTTCATTCTTCCTGCTGTTATCCTTAACCTATTTATTGTCAGTTCAATTTCAACAGTAAAAACGTTCGCTAACCAAAAACTCTGCAGTTGGGGGTTCCCAGTTCTCGAACACACCTACTTGTACCATGTTGGTCGGACAGACCATCGACACAACTTTAGCGTCTACTTTTATCCGCTCTATCTTGGCCTCACATCTTCGATATGGTCCACCAATCCTCAAAGCCGCGTACTTGGCCTGGCAGCTTTCTTTCCCCAGATGGTTCTTTCTATCTACGGGGGATTTCTGCTGGCTCGCTCTCTAGTACTCCAGGATCGTAGTGCCACTACCGATACCAAGAAGACAAGCACTCTAACAGCTAGGTCGTCCATGACTGAGGACCAAATGAAACACCTCCCGTTTATCTTCTTCGTCCAAACGTTCATTTTCGTCACATTGAACAAAGTGTGCACATCTCAATACTTTATGTGGTACCTTTGGTTCCTCCCTTTGGTTATTCCTCATCTCAGTACGTCCACGAAAGGCGGTGGGGTTTCAATGTACAAGGCTCTGCTTATGATAGCAGTGTGGGTCGGCGCTCAAGCGCTATGGCTCTCACAGGGCTACCTGCTCGAGTTTCTAGGTAACAATGTTTTCCCACAGCTGTGGGCAAGCGGGTTGATAATGCTAGCGGCGAATTCATGGATAGTCGCGTCACTCATATCGAGCTATCGATGGGATGAATAGAGTATTTTAAACACAGAAAGAACTGGATCTGTAATCGACATAAAGGACCGGGACTGTCTTACTCTTTTTTCGATTTCTTGGCCCTGGGCTCTGCGTCCTCGTCCTCGTCGTCTGATCGCTCATCATCGAGGTTCGAGCTGAAAATGGCCCTGAGAATACCACAAATTCAGGTCCTTGCCCTTGTATATATATGAAGCACTCATTTCTTACCTCAAAAGAATGCGCCATATCAGGAAGTACCAGAACAAATTGATGAATTGCAAGAGGAGGATCGGGATGAATATTTGATATTTGACCCTATAAGACTTTTAGACAGGTTGAATTACTGATAGCAGAGACGTACCATTTCGGCATCCAGAGGCCGTTCATGGGATCCCAGACCTTACTTTGAGATCTGGAAGTAATGAGTGATCATGTTTTGTTGAAGACCAATTGTACCAACGGTATAAGATCCCATTCGGTCCATACGGAGTAAAGTATAACTATGTTCAGATAGTGTCGAGTATAGCTGATAACAGTAAATCAGGGGTACGAACACACCAAGGATTCTGACTCACGTCCAAACGCCTGTAAACCAGGCAAATGCCACGGTTTTTGTTTTTTCCATTTGCAGATAGTTGAAACATTTCGAAAGCTGGGGCAAATCAGATAGGATAAATTAACATTGGAAGTGTGGACTTACGGCGAGGAAGACATCTGACCAGTCCATGGTCAAGAATATGGCATTCCCGATCGGGGTTAGGTTAGTTAGATAGCTCCAGCCGATCAACCAGAGTGTGACGATATGATGAGCAACAAGCTCAGCAAAGTCACTACGAGGCTTCTCGATTCTCAGCACGAGCAAGAGGAATTGCTGGAGCCAGTATGCAGATTGAAGCAGATAGTATGGTTTGACGGTGCCGGGCATATGTGCATAAGGGTAGTCTGCAAAGCAATGATCAGAATGCCAATCAACAACTCGTGATACTAATACCGATCCAGAAATATTGAGTCCGGAAGTACCATGTTGGAAGATAGTTGTACATTGTCCACTGTCGCGCCGTTGAGACTAGGTGATATCCAGTGGGTGGAACTCACTCACCAGCCCGAGAGATCCAGAACAGACAAAATAGATGATCGCGTAACCCTGTTCCGCGAACCTATCTAGTTTTCCCTCTTTCTTGATGCCGTAATACCGAGCGAGTGGTTTGAGAAAGTAAATAGTGAGGGATTGTCTAATAAACGAGAACACTATGACATAATATGCAACGAATGCTATGTCCTGTAAGGTAGTTAGTCCATTGGGAATCACCTGTACTTGTGCCCCTACCCAGTAACTTTTAGCATACATAGGAACTCCTTGTGCTGAATCAGGTAAGCGTTTCGAGACAAATAGTAGATGACGCCATGGGTTATCAACATGAGGGGCAACGAGTGTCCAGTTGAACCAAAAGAGAACGGGCGCCCCCAGCATTTTTATTGATGATGCTGTAACAGTAAGAACGGGTGAGGTCAGGAAATAATCCCTCTGTAAGTGATACTTACAGGGTCTTCTCATCCATCTCATGGTCACAACATCATTCCAAAAGCCCTTGGAGGGCAATTCGTGGAATTGTCGCAGACGAGGTGAACCCCGGCCGTTGGTTGGCGGGCTAGAGTCGGTAAAGAATGTTGAATTTTTTAACAAAAGCATTATTTCAAGAAGATTGAATTACGTTTGAGCAGCCAAAGAGCCTGCTATATGGTGCTTTGAGTCGTTTCTGATTACCGGTGTTGGCTCAGCTCTACGCGATGTTCTGCACAATCTAGCACACGTACTCTCTTCCTGATAAGGCCTCCTGAAAGGATCCTGGTTGTGGTCGTACGGCATTGCCGTTGGAGGTGGCCATTGCCCAGAGTCGAAAGGAATAGGTTGCTTTGTTTCCTAAGCCTGCCGATGACCTTGATTCCTTAATCATCATGAACCCGGCATTCGCTTATCGACACGTCAACAATCATATATCACGCAGTTTGCTCTTAGACGTCTAGGACGTACTTTGAGCTCTGTTTTTGCAGAGAGCTACTATTATTAGCTATCGAGAAGAGGCTCCTATATGGCCACTATTACCATGTTCTGTCGATTGCTAACATCAGTACGCATATTGTAGGTAGGAAACTTGACAAGGATTATAGTCACTTTATGCATTATCCTGATGTCATTGGTATCGCCTTTGAGCCTGGTTCCAGGTTGTCTCCGTCCTACTGCTGAAATGTTTGCACCTCTCTCATTCTGGAGAACCGTCGCCTGTTCAACACCAGCATGTCATCGAATCAACTGTCCATTCTCGCATGTCCCCGTCAAATCTGTTCCAGTCCCCGCAGACGAGCTGAAACAGTTTGCTAATGGCCGACAGCAGAATGTCATGAATACAGACGAGAGCATAGCGAAGTCTACTTCATCTCTACCCCAACCAGTGATAGGAAAACGACCTGCATCTCCTTTGTCTTTCCCAGCTACAGAGTCCCGATCTAAATCATCAAAAAGGACACACTCACCCTCACCTGCATTGCTCTCAACTTCCGTGACATTCTCTGCGACAGGATACCCTACAAACTTGTCTTCAAGACAAAAATCATCCTTCTCTACAAGTGCATCATCTTCAGCAAGCGATTCTGAAAATCGTGGCCCACCCAAACTGGTCGCCAATCCGATGACCAGCAAAGTTCCGTTGGCTACTCGTCAAGCAATGCTCACCATAATGTACGACGCGTTCAAGGACCTTTACCATACATTTCATCCGGCACTACCAGTAATTGCTCACAACGACGCTCTAGCTCAGGAGGCAGAGGTATACGCCAAATCAAACAAAGCGACCTACAAAAATGTCAGTTATCCTAGGAAAACGACGTTCTGTTTCTGATACGCTTATAGGCTATGATAACAAGCATAGCTGCTATCAAGAAACGGCCAATCCCAAACGCTCCATCCCATCCTTCGGTCGGGAGTGACGCTACCAGAGCTCAGCGAGCCGTAAAGAAGACACCAAATTATGATAGCTATACACTATCAAGAAATGATGTTGAACCCCTCCTGCTCAAGGAAGAGACGATGCGTTTATATAGATTCCCGATGGAGGTTCCGTCAGTGCAAGGGGGCACTCGCCCACATTCGTACGGAGAAGAATTCCTTTGTGATCGTTGTGGGGAGAGAGCAGTGATAAAACACGATGACGGGCTTCAGTCGTGTCAGTTCCATTGGGGTAGGCCTATCAAATCTTCGGCAGGGGGTATGTACGACATGTCTCAGTATGCCATCTTTGACCTTGACACCAGGGCAGACAAATAAAATCTACGCATGCTGCTCTGCTCCGTTTCCTTCGTCACCAGGGTGCCAGTTTGGTCCAGTGAGTCCGCCCCAAGTCTGATGAATAAATCCTTGGCTAACTTCTATAGCATGTTTTTGTTGAAAAGGCTATCGAGGAATTGCACTCTCGCCATCCGTTTACCCAATCGACATCTGTCGAAAGAAGTACGAATTTGGAGATAGCCACCATTGACTGTGAAGGAGTCTATACAACACAAGGGATGAGCGTGGCTCGCGTCTCGGTTTGTGATGCGGATGGAAAAGTGGTTTTTGATGAGCTCGTTCGACCGGACGACGGCGTGGAAGTAATGTAAGTATCTCCCTCGCTTCGGACAGGGAAACTGAGAATATGTGCAGAGATTTCAATACCAGGTACAACAGTCTCACATTCCGACTGGGAGCCTAATCTAACGAGGTTTAGGTTTTCTGGCGTGACATCCCTTTCATCGGCTGACCTCGACTTGGAGGGCATACGACGTGCACTAGATGCTTTAATTGGACCACAAACAGTGATCATCGGACACGCCGTGGAAAACGACTTGATGATGCTAAGGATGATACACCATCGTCTGGTTGACACCATAATCCTATATCCGAGTCCATTTGGTCTCCCATACAAGCGGTCTCTTCGCGCACTGTAAGCAACATCTCGACCTTTTGGGTAGGTATTAGCTTGTCGGGATTCTTACGCAATTCATTTAGTGCCAGCGAGTATTTGGGACGGTCAATTCAGACGGGCGGTGAGACAGCTGGTCATTCATCAACTGAGGATGCTCTGGCAACGCTGGATCTGGTGAAGCATCACGTTCGAGATCGGAGTCGAAAGAAGCCATAGTGCCAATAAATCGTGGACAAGGGGATAGTAATCTGGTGGTCTGTGTTTCAAAATTACTATACAAATGCCGTGGTACTGTTTATGCTCCTTTTTGGGTCACAAAGGCCAGCCGATGGACATCAATTTATCCACTTCTTGATCCTAATCTAGCTAGTGTGTCTTCACTATTCTCCGCTTCTTCTATAGAGTCAGATTGTGCCACCTAGAGATGCTCTTTAACTCTCTCTTGTACGAAACTGACAGAAATCACGACATACAACGCGTAGGACAGACTTTTTGGAGGACTCCTGAAGTTCTCCTGCGATTATGAGTTCGTCCAATATCTAAAGAATCCTCATCAGCGCTGCAGTCATAAAATTGCCTTACGACCTACAGCATAGGCTTTCTGAAAGTTAAATATCCTAAGAGTCGTTAATCCGAAGCTCCTTTTCGAAGAGAGATATCCTTACAAATCTAGTTCACAAACCTGACATGACTCTCTATCAGTGGGATGGTGTGCACGGCAGAGACGCACTCACATTGCCAAAGTATCGATCCAACACCTCCACGTAACGGTGGACAATCTCAAGGGTGACGAGCTCATTATCCGCAGAGCCTATACCACAAACAAAAAATAAGGATGCATATCTCCGGTAAACGACTTTGGTATCTGCATCGAGATGGCTTTAGCATACCGCTTGTGCTATTTAGGTGGCGCAGCGAGGACATGTACCTTTATACTCCAGAAAATTACACATTCTCGTCCTCCTTCCTAGAACAAGTTGTGTAACATCCTTGACGATCTTGCTCTTTGCTTTGGGCGGCATAGTAGTGAACCATTTCGCCAACCGAACCTTTCCTGTGAGTAGAAAGAACAGGACATGGTTCAGAACAATGTCCAGATCCTATGAACGTTCCAATTTCCGACCTTGTCGCGAGACCAGTAGAATATAGTTGATCATCCCTCGGTGTGGTTCAGGTCACAGTCTGTTTCTTGGAGCCGCCTCTCCTTATTGTTCGACCATGGTCAAGCTACGGTGCCCAATTTGTAGATCGCGACAATGGAGAAGAGAACCTGCAAGTGGAATGTTGGTTTGCAGCGAGGGGCATATTCTCCAGGTCAGACGAACGAAAAGCGTTCCATGACGATAAATAGTGAAATGGACTCGCAAAGGGCTATCGAAAAGAGACCGCAGAAATTGCGGAAAACTCTCAGCATGTAATGCGCAAACGAACCGTCAAGTCATTGAACAAAGCCCCAAAAAGCAGACGAGGAGCGAATCCAATCTGTAGGCTACTTAATGACCAGTTTGTCCTTAATGCATACTCATAGACCTGACAGACTATCGAAAAGAGAGAGCAGAATATCTATACTTCCAGTGTCAACAACTCCTCTTGCGACTACAAATCGTGGCCCTTCAACGCATTTGGTCGTTACCTCCCGAATTTGAGGCAATTTGCAGGGATGTCTGGTCAATCTACCTAACCGTCCTACCAAAACAACCTGAAGCTACTCCTCTTACTGGTCAAGAAGACGGCTGTGAGTTTAATCCTGATGTTGGAGGTGTTCCTTATATTTCACCAGTGAATCCGCTCAAAAATGCGAGCTCAGACGAAGAAAACGCCTCAGAACATTCCGAATCTGTGTCTCAATCATCGGATGACGACGAAATGCCGCGTGAGCAGGGGCCTGTGGATGACTTAGCAAGGCTCCTTGATAACCTTTCGGACACTAGCGAAGACGAAGACGAACCTATAGAGAAAGAGAGATTAACACAACCTGAGGTAGCTGTTGCCCGCGATAGGAGGAACAACTCTCCATACTACGGAGGCTCAGCCGCAAATATAGCCGTGATAGTTGTCGTGTGCTGGATATTGCGTATTCCGGTTCTTTACAGGGATCTTATCAAGTCAGTAGCTTTTCGTCCAAAGATCGTTTGTCTGATGGTCTGCAGGCTCATTAAGGAGCATGAGCTTCCATATCTGAACCCTATCGAAAGAGGTCTTTTCCCCAAAACCATGACAAGACATATGGCACAATCCCTTGTTCAATTACTCTCCCCCGCAGTACGCTCCTATATGAGTATCTTGCTATCACTGATCATATTTCGTAAGGAACCGCCTCGAACACTTCGGCTACACCGATTGGCGTCTCATCTCGCCGGCAAGATGTATCATCAATTCTCAATCGCGGTACCCGAAGCGAACACTCATTTTGTGATTACACGCTCTCTCGAAGCGTTACATCTCCCACGTCAGTCACCTTAGGTAGACCTTCCTCACTATCTGACTCTCCCAGCCATATTTTACGCAATGACTACCAAGTTGCTAAGCATGCTAGATGTATCGTTCACCCTCCATCCGTCCTTGGTCAACTCGTCTCTGGCTTTTGAGGGGGACGAGCTCAAAATACGAATGGGGGAGAATGCTCCTGTGGAAATGATCGTCACTTGTGCTCTCGTTCTATTGCTAAAGTTGACATATGCGCTCGATCTGCCGGGAAGGTAGGTGCTTGTTTTAGGAAGCTATTGATCCGCTAATGTCCCAATCAGTATTACTCGAAGTCAATTTGAAAATATGTTGGAATTTCCTCTCAAGCAGGATATTCTATCAAAACTAACTAACAATGATGCAAACACCATTTCCATTCGGTATGGGTTCTGGCATTCCATGAATTTTGTCATCTTATTACCGTCCTAAGCACTGCTCTTGATCTCTCTGACAAAGAAATTGACGAATATCTCGTCTTCTGCACGCGGGCTTTGCTGAGTACCACTACGGGTAAGAATGTATGGGAGTTCAAACCCTTATCACTGAAATATCCTCAGAATCAAACAACCCAGTGCATTCATTCTTCCCATTACGTGCAACGACTGGAGTTGACCCGGCGATTCGACCTTCAGTATCCGAAGGGAATGTCCCGCTCCAGCGATTCGACACACCCATCGCGCTTGAGCCACCTGTTGATAACGAGAGACAAATCTGTGGGCAAAAATACAGGATATATTATACAAACGATGCTCTGGGCTCGTTACCAGCCGAGCTGAGTACAGTCGTCGCTGCAGCTGCCCGATGGTGCAAAGTTGATGACGAGGATATTTTAAGGCTGTTGGAGGTCTATGAACGAAGGCTGGTACGGATGGCTTCAATGAAGCAGAGGAAATAGACGGGACCAACGTTATGGGCAAGCGCGATTCGAATTCGCACTCGCATAATGAACAAGACCAACACAATACCTTTCTACACTAATTTGTGATACTGTGAAAGGTCCAGGATGATGCCATGACCAGAGGTAACTTGGAGTCCAGCCACGACTAGGGACCACCCTCCCCTATTCCAAGCCAGCCCCATCGCTTCTGAACGCCGTATATAACCGGTCTCATTGTCTAAAGCACCTAAAAAATCGCCAGCTAATGCCCCCAAAACATACCCATAGGCGCCAGCCAAGGGCGACTTATCAACAACCAAACATGGAACCAAGAAACACGCCTTCGCCATTCGAAGAAGGACTTTCCTTCGAGAGTGACTCTGATCTCGGTCCTCTCTATGAGGATGAGTTCGTGATTGCGAACGTCGACGACGATGATCTCCAAGAACACATGGTGAGGACTAGATTTGGTGTATCCACTGCGCTGTTGACATAGGTATAGGTTGAGGAGATACTCTATAGCGAGCCCTGCATGTTTCGCTATCCCGGGGACGCACCCATTCCCGTAGCCAGCCACTATGAAATGGGAATGGTGGCCGAGGCCATGTCTCACTGGGCAGCCCTATATATCTGGAGCTATAAATCAGAGCCTGAAGAAGATGTCTCGTAGGTCCTCTCAATAGATGTTCAAGTATACTGGTCGCTAATAACAACCAGAGTATTACTGATCGACAACATGAAAAAGCTACACAGCCTTCTTAGACTGAATACGGAAATGATTGCCCATGCACTATGGATTTTCGACATTATTTACGATAACCCCCAGTTTGTGACCCAATCTCAGAAAGGGTTTCCCAATTCGCACACTTTCAGACGGGAATTGGGTGACGAAACATTCGAAATCTTTGCTGCATACGTTGTATCCCTTCTGGTTGTTCTGAATCTTATGGGCAATGATGGGATCGACTATTGGTGAGAAGCGCTTCCCTCGATTGCATGCTTTAAATAACTGATTTGACCCAGTACTGATGTTATGCAACTCAATGAGGAAACGTACCATGTCCTTCTAAAGCTTCGTAGCGCAGCACAGTTCATTCTACAAGAGTGTCGTTTGGCGCGCATCAACCCTGAATGGTCCAATTGGCTGGGGGCATTAAAAAGAGCAGCGCTGGAAACAAGCAACATCGATATCTCAATCCGCGAACGGACAATTGTTTCATTCTCTTTCGAGATCGCTCGTTCGCATCGCATCCAGGAGATTCCAACATATGGCTTCTTCGCCCAATGGCTACCGCGAATCTTGAAAGTAGAGTCTGACATCGAAATGGTAGGTGCCTGATTATTCGCTTAAGAATGGGACTAAATATTCATTTGTTATTCTTAGATGGAAATATTGCATCAGGTAGCAGTCACTCACTCACGCCAGCAAGAGGTCACAAAAGTATTTCGAAGGGAGGCCCAGGGACTCGTCAAATGGGCAGCTGGGGTACTCGAGCACGATATTCTCTGCTTTGAAGTCGGGTATGTTGGTCCTCCATTGGAAAAGTGCAATTGACGAATAGACTTTCCTTAGTATCCAGTTCAGTGAAAATCTTATGCACATCCATATGATGTTTCATCTCCCCACTATGCATACGGCGTTCACCCTGTGGAATTTTTCTCGCATATGGTCTCAAGAGAGACTCAAGGACACTATCTACGAACGCTTCCCTGAACATGAAGAGGAACGTGTCATCGTTTTCATTTACCTCTGGTCAGCTTATATGACTACTTTAATCTTGGACGATGGCCCTCCTATGACGCCAGAGTGAGTGATGAAGACTGTTGACATCGACAATAATTCTAAGTTTTTCCAGCTCTTCCTTGCGTCAATACTTAGGAGCGGAATTCTTTTTGAGCTGCTATAATGCAACTTTGAAGGACTTGGACTACAGACTTCAGCCAACGCCAGAAGAGACTCTGGACTGGCTCGAAAATATGGTCTTTTGGACGAAGGAGCTCGAGTTAATCATTGAGCCATTCATAATCAACAAGCTCTCTGAAGGACTCAGGCGCGTTCAATGCAACGAGTGATTTGGCTAAGACACTTAGCAAATCAACCTCAAGTGGTCAAACAATCTCACCCCCAAGGATGGCCCTAGGGGTCAAAGGAACGATATAATGTTGTATCTCTAACTTCTATCTCAAGCTGGAATTAAAATTTGAAATTATCTGTTACTTTCATCGCACCCACGTCGACTTAGTTAGGTGGCAGTTCGTACCATACCAAACTTGACTTCCTCCTCGCTGGCAGCCCATCATGGCCCAGACAACCTACGATGGCGGAATGGCCGCCTACTTCTTGCTTACATTTCTTGCACTCATTCTAGTCCCATTGACGCTGTCTTTCGCTGCTAACTTTCGCAAGTCATCTGCCACCTCGACAATGTAACATTTCTTGCTAACTTCTCGCTAGGCTCCTCAACAGTAATTCAAGGGTGTAAATGCCAGGATTGTATCGAAAATCGAGAGAAAATAGGTCAGAAAGAGCGATCTACTTTTGGGAAGCTCGGAAGCGATTCAAAGTTCGTACTGGCCTCGGCACTAGTCGTATATCCAATCTGCTAATCACTGTTCCTCACCTTTAGGACAATATTTTTATCCATTGGATGGTTAATCTTTGCTGGGCTGGTGTACTTTGTGTTGAACACCAGCTCAACTCTCACCGTTTACGATCCCTTCACTATCCTCGGCATCAGTTCGGTAAGATTTATCATCATTCTTGCGTCAGCATTTTCCTCAATACATACAGAGTGCGACAGAAAAGGAGATTAAAAAGTTTTACAAGAAATTATCTCTCAAATTGCAAGTCAGAGTCTCATCCACTATCATATATCTCTAAATATTATTCAGTCACCCTGATACCGTCAAACTTGACGAGGGACAAACCGCTGAAGATGCTGCTGCTCATTTCATTGAACTCACCAAGGCCTATAAAGCATTGACAGACGAGGTTGTGCGTAAAAACTTTGAGGAGTATGGTCACCCAGATGGCAAGCAGACCGTCGAAATGGGCCTTGCCTTACCGCCTTGGGTTGTTGACGCTCACAACAACATATGGGTGCTTGGTGCTTACGGAATTCTCATCGGTGGCCTACTACCTTATCTTGTTGTGAGTAAACTCACTCAGATTTGCCTGCCTTAATCTCACCCGCCTCTAGGGGAAATGGTGGTTTGGTTCAAGATCTAGGACAAAGGACGGCGTCCACTCAAAGACTGCCGGCATTTTCTTCAAAGACATCACCGAAGATGCCACACCAGCTACTTTGGTTTCTTCCCTTAGCAAAGGTCTTGAAGTCGAAAAGCCACATCTATTAAAGCGGTTGAAGTTAGATGACATTCGTTCGCTCCAAGAGCAAGTTTCTCAGAAGCTTGGAGCAACTGCTAGTGCGATTTATGCCAACCTCAAATCGAAAGAGTCGAAGATTGCATTCACCCTCCTTTACGCTCACTTATTGCGTGTCGATATACCTTCAGCACCTCTACGATCTGGTCAGTCTCTCACAATATGTTGACGTGTACCCACCTAATCGTTTTCCATTTTCTAGTCCAAAAAGACTTGCTCCTTCAAATGCCCGTTCTCCTGGGATCCGTACTGGCCATGGCTTTGGGACATGGTTGGTTGCCAACCACCATCGAGATCATGCATCTCCATGCAGGTTTCACTCAGGCAATATTGCCAGGAAAATCCAATATTCTGCAATTCCCTTTAATAACTGAAGATGCCTTAGAGGGAGATACGTCGAGCGGCCTGGAGAAGCTGCTACTACTAGTAAAGGATGATCCCAATAGAGCCAGGGGCTTGCTCGCTGCTACTTCTCATATCAGTAGACTGGACGTCTACGATGCATCGTTCAGAGGTATGTTCTATTTTCTCTGATCTCATCAAAGACCATGAACTCAGACCCTATCCACGGCAGTTGTTGGAGAGCGGATTATTACTCCAGGCGCCTTTGTTCAGTTGACCTTCAAAGTACGGCAAGTGCAATTACTATCAGGATCACCCGCCCGAAAGGAGCAAACTCCCGAGGAAGTCTCAGCAGAGGCCGCAGCTGATGCAGCTTTCCTGGAGAGTAAGGCCGAGGTCGAAGACATCCCTTCATATCAACCTCAATGGGCCCATGCTCCATACTGGCCTGCAGTAAGTACTTTGCTCTGTATTCCTTTCGTACCCGTTAACTCTGAGGTGTAGAACCGGAAGGCCTCGTGGTGGTGCGTCGTCGGTGATCTCAAGACACAGAAAATTTTCGTTCCTCCATTCAAATTCACAGACGTTCCATGGAGCAATCCCGAAGCCCATCCCAATCGGGACTATCGCACCTACAAGTTGCAGTTCCAGGCGCCCCAACAAGTCGGTACTTACACGCTTCACATCACTTTTGTGAGCGACACTTTTGTTGGCGAGGACCAGAGCGTATACATGACGCTTCAGGTTGACGATATCTCGTCTCTCGGTGCGGATGAGCAGATGATCGAGGACGATATCTCCGAGCCTGAGGAGGACACGCTTGCTGGCCAGATGGCTGCTATGCGAGGAGGGAAAGTGAAAAAATCTCCATACCACGGAAGCGATGACGAGGAGAGCACTACTGACGGAGACAACGACAGCGACTCGGACAGTAGTGACAGTGATTAACTATCTTTTTTTGTTCTATTTATTATTGATATCGATGGTGTTTGTGCCAACGCCTCCAGGAAATAAACGCTGAGAGGTATCTCTGAGATCGTCCGCTTTGTGAAAATGCATGTTACTGAGGTAATGGTAGGGATATCTACATTGAGTATACAAAAAGGAGCGGGCCAACAGATGCTCTTCCGCTGTGATGATATATAGGACACGATGTGACAGGCGAGGAGATGGCTCGTATCAATTCAAATTTTTCTTCAGCGATTTTTTTTTCACGAGGTGGTAGTCGACTCGAGTTGCCGTGTGTGCTCCCAGGCACTCCAACACATATTGGACCTAGAGGACAAGAAAAGATCGTTTAGTTGTTTATTTAAGAAGAGAAAACGAAGGAGACGGACAATTGGAGAATATCGTCCTTCCAGGTTACTCGTTCATTTTCGTTCCGGAACTCTTGCGTCAGTTGACTACACCGATCCAAATTTTCAGGAGAGACAAAGTCGACGGCGACCTTGACGCAATCGGCCAAGTTGCACACCTGTCCCCGCCGAGTGAGCATCAAGAGGTAGAAAGGGGAAATCGCGATTATCTCGGTCACGTACCTGGTGGGCACAACCGGCCGGAATGAAGACTGCGTCGCCTGGTTTCTGGTAGATGCGCCAGCTCTTGACGCCATATTTATCAAAGAGTTTCTTCCTCAGAGGAGGCGTCAAGTAGAAATGCTGAGAATGGATAGGATCGATGTAGAATACGGGTGAAGTCTCGACCGGGTATTCTTCCTTGAGGAACGCGCGGATGTCGTTCGAAAATTTGGAAGGATAGATGTCCCAGACGGCGACGCCGACTTGTTGATCAGGTAGAGGAGCAGAATATAACATAATATTTACAGCATCAGCCTAGAGTAGTCTGTTAGCAAGCGACAAGACAACAAGGGACGAGCAAGTTACCATGTCCATATGCAACCGGGTCGAGCCATATCCGTTTTCCCTGGAAGCAAAAGCATTGTACATCTTGGGACCCATATCAGGTGCGATGGCGTCGAGAGGGAAATGGGAAGAAACGTTGTAGAATCCATCGCGTCGAGTATAGTTTGGCGCAGGGACCGCATTCTGAAAGTCTTCAAACAAGGCCGGAAACGCCATTTTAAAATCTGCACTCGGAGGCCAGTCCTTGAGCTTCAGGATCTTGCCTGCGCGTTCACTATACCGACCAAACTGACTGAAAAAGTCCCTGACGATAGACTGGCCGACCGATTCAGTATCGCAGTCGGTGATAAAGCACGATTGTGATCCGAAATTCTGAATGAAATATTCCGGTGTCCATTGGATGCTCATCTTCTCCAACAGGCCAGAGACGACCATCGTCTGGCCATCCTTCCACAGTTCTCGAAAGACGTCTTCGGTTAATTCCGAATGCTGGAATGTACGATACTCGAGCGATCCAGCAACGTCCGTTGAGTCATTCGAGTTGTCCGACATGGTCACTCGCTCCATCTGTTCTACGGGTACGGCATCAGGGAGGGCTGTATGATCCATCACAACGTCTTGTAACTGTCCTTGGTTTGAGTTCGCGATAGGATCAAGGGGAGCTGCATCAGGTGCGGGGGCTGGTATATTGTCATCCTTCCCCTCTGTGATTGATGAACCACCAGACGGACCATGACCACCAGCGATCCGTACTGTATCTGTACTGAATTCCGGTTCGTCTTGAAGCAGTGTATGCATTTCCTCAATATGCGACTGCAACTCTTCAAGGCCGAGGCGCGAAATCGGTAGGAAATGGCTGGCTTGGTGAAGACGACCAGACTTCAGAGGTCCACACGCAACGAGAAGCAGCGTGCTTTGAGAGGATACAACCGGATGACCGGTGACATTCTCGAGTCGAGAGTGACAATCGATGCAAAACTCTCGACCACACAGGTTGCACAGAAAGGAAGTGGAGAAAATGGACGTTAGACAGCGATCTAAATGTATGCACGTCATTTGAGCGACGGCCAACTTTCGATGATAACCGACGAACCGCATGTCACCCTAACATCCATTTCTCGTTTGCGCTGGATGGTGATCGCCTCTTTGCCTATCAAGACATCTCGCTCCGTTCGTAAAATGGGGAGGAGAACGCGAGCAGCGCTCATCTACTCTCGAGTCAGAGGTAAACTCTCAAGTCTTCGAACTTTCACCAACCTTGATACGCCGGATGTGGGCCGCTTGAGGTAGTTCGTACCAATGTTGATTATATCCCAGGATGGCTGGACCGTCGTTGGCTTGAACATCGGAGCCTGGGTAGCCGTACCATATTGGATCCCCTGTCGGCTGACCCGCTGTACCGATCAGAAATGCCCGCACCCCTTTGAAACGACAGGGCTCTCCCGTCTTCTTCGCCTACGAGAGGGAGCTAAGTATCCAAGCTGGCACGGTAGAACTATGGACTGGTCCTCACAATGCATGCTAGACAACGTTGTGTATGTGCATACCTCGAGCTATGGCAGGAGCCGGTTTGCCGTTCAATAACTCCAGAAGTTGCGCATTCTATCGTCTTAATTTTCTTGCTAGGGGGTAAACTTGGTTCTGGCACGTTCTTTGTTCCTCTTCTTCGTTTCAAAGACTTGGACGATCCCGGTTCGGATGCTGGGATCGCGTTTTCTACGTTGGTTTCTGAAACCACGTGAGCAAGAGAGTAAAATTACTTTTCTTGGCAGACTCACCGTTTGGAACACGGCTTTCTTGTGGCTCCTCGACCGGGGGTGGCTGAGGGGCATCAACACCATTGGGTGCAGATGAATGGTGCAGTGACTCCTGTTCACGTACCGGAGGATTTATAGGCAAGTCTGTAGTAGTGGGTGGGAGGGTAGTTTCTAGTTCTGTTGTTTCAACCGGGAGAACGCCATTGTCTGTATGACTAGCTTTTTCGATGATCGGTGCGACGACAAGATCTGTTTTCTGTTTCTTGTTCGCACTAGTCCTCTCACTACGACGCGAAGCGTCAGCAGCAACACGTTTGTTGCGGGGCTTTGGCTCCTTTCTCGGTTTCACCGATTGTTGTTTAGTTTTGTTGGCTTCAATGGCCTTGGCCAATTGACGAACGGAAATTCTCTCTTGTTTTTGTAGAATAGGAGTAGATGGAGCGCTTGACAGAGCTATTTGTTCGTCAGACCTCTGGCTGATCGTGAAAGAGGAATCGTCCATAATGAAAACATACAAGAACTGCTCTCGCGGCTCGCCTCTCGCCGAGCCGTTTTTCCCCTGGGAGGCATGACTTTTCGTTGAATCCGAGCTACGGATTCTGGTTAATAAAAAAAAGAACATTAGCGATGCTATAATCTCAACAGGCGAGAAAGGAATTCACCACCAACCTTGTAGTTGAGCATCGTTCGAGGCTGGCAAGATCAATGACGGCGTTGCGGCATAATGTATCGTATCTATAGTATCATCTTCATCTGGGAGCATAGTAAATGCGTAAAGCGTTTCGTTTCTGTGTTCCCCAAGGTGACTGGTCTGTAGAAGGAAAGGTTCAAGCGAGCTGAAGGATGCTGGCTCGGCGCGTAGATCAATGCTCGAGCAAACCTGTTATAAACAGGAGACTACGCGCTTACACCGTGTACTGACCCCTACCCTGCGAACAGCGAGAATTTGGACGAGGTTGAAAGTCAAGGTTGGTCGGCGTCCGCGCCCAGACTCAAATTCCATCTGGCTAAGGCATACACTGGACGTACATACGGACACTTTTTGTGGCAGGGCAGTTGGTGCTAGTAGTGTTAAGAGGTTTAAGCAAATAAATTTGAACCAATAGTTTTATTCGAGTCTTCTTTTCTCTACAGGATTGCTGCACAAAGAGACAGCGAGTACAATCCAAGGGGGGGGTTTGCTGTCGTGCACGGCATCAAATGCTATGAAGGGCCCCTTTGGAGCTGAATTTTCCCTTGTAAGGCAGCGTTCTTCAAGCTAAAAGTGGTCATTGCGACAGAGGCTGGAAGGGGGGAAGGGGTTGCACCAGTCAGCTGTGGCTACAGCCTCTGGGCCTCAGCGTGGGGGGGCGATGCGAGCTCCTTTGGAGAGGGGCCCACAGAGAATAAAGCAAGGGGTGGAAGGGAAGGGACAAAGGTGGTAGCAAGGTCAGACCGTCTCTTCCCGCAGCTGCAGAGGTTGATCGAATCGCCAATAGTGGCTGTGGAGGAGCCGCTGTGTCAGAGAGCAACGGGGAAAGGCTGTGGATGGTCGTGAGGCGCGTTGTGTCGTAAAAGAGTATATCGAATAGTGCGAGGGGGCTATGATTGTAAGCGTAAGCGATTTGAACAGGCGATCTTCAAACGACTTTCCAGCCACAGAGAGTGCGATCGTGGCCCAGAAAGCATAAAAGGACGCTGGATTTCGCCTTAGTTTGGGTCACCATCATTCCACAAGACTTGAAACACTTCTCTAATCTTCCGCCCGATGCAGCTCCTACACGATTTTAACGACGATTACGATTACGATTACGCAGAAGAGACGCAGTTTATCGCCATAGATACTGCGCTCTACGACGATTACGAAGAAATCGAGGTCGCTCTCCTTTTGTCTGAGCAAAATGATGATGTCCTGGGCACACTCCCCATCGATCAGCATGATGGCTTGGGCACACTCCCCGAGGACGAGCTGACGATGCCTACCATGGAAACGAATATGTCAGCGAGCTGTCAGTCCATTTCTCGACTTGAGTGAAAAGGGGAAACCTTGCTCACGAGCTAACAGATCCAGTCCTTGCTGGTCGAGATGACGACTCTGTCAGCATGTGGACCGCTGGGGTAACCTCCGCAATTCACGTCCACATTTTCACTCTTGAAGGGGACTTCCCCTTTGGTAAGAGCATTACATATCATCTGTTGAGCGCGCGCGGCTGACTTCTTGTCTGTCGTTCCATTCCATTCCCAAAGACCCTCTTGAGCATCACGTACGAAAGTGAGCGGTATATCCAATACAATGGATACCCTATTCCTAACAAGGCTTGCATAGTATCTTCCATGCGTTTGAACCAGACGACCCGGCTGTCCCCTTGGATCACCATGTCGGCGCCTTTGCTGAGGCGATGAACTGGGAGTCAGATCCGCTTGAAGACGAAGCAAGCACCTGGTGTGACAGGTTAGAGCCCGTGGTCGTATCCAAAACCTATGACTGATTGATCCTATTATTCAGGTTGTCTTCTGCATACGGGTGGGGCTCATGATTGGTTCAAGTCGAAGGATATTGATAATAGGATTGGGGAGAGGGGATCGAGGGGAATCTGACCAGCCGCGCGCGCATCTGTGTGTATGTTGTCCGAGGCGAGACCCGTAAACCAATCCTTTGTCCTGTTTGAAAAAGTATAATGAGAATAGACGTGGTGTAGACGTGATCGGTATCATTCCGGCTGGCAGCCAAGGACCGTGCCCCTTGTACGGCTGATGACATCATGGTAGATATTGGTGAGTCTGCTGGATTGGCCGATCACTTTTGGCAGTCGGCTAGCTTTAGGCGCATGTCGGAGACGATAACGAGTCGGGAGGTACCGTAGGCACTGTTTATGCAGGAGAACGGTCACAAGGGAAGGATTCCCCGAGAACAAGCTGTGTGTGTGTGTGTGTGTGTGTGTGTGGGTGAGCGTGAGTGAGGAGGAGGGGATAGCTATTTCAAATGAGCACGAGCGCGACGAACATTGAAGGTAGAACATCATCCAAACCAACCCAACCCAACCCGCCAGAGTAGTGTGGGTGACAATGAAAGGAAATTGAAGAGCGAGAACGAGCCTGACAGGCACGATGACAGAGTACCGTGGATGTCCAAAGGGCCGTGGTTGCCGTGAATTTCGCTTCCTGACCGGTGTACCATCACTCGGATGCGAAACGAGTATGACGCAAGGGTGGATTATAGGGGATATTCTTTGACCAGACGGTCAGATAGCCAAAGCATTCTACCAGCGCAGTGCTTTGAACCGTTAAAATCGATCGATGGGCTACATGTATCACCATCCCTGCAGAGTCCGCCAAACCCCAAAGGCTGTGGTTGCTGGTCAATTAGTCCGGTGCCTGTGCGATCGTCTGGGGTGGACGCTGTTGTGAGTACACAGCCAAAGGAGGCCCCCAATCTGAATGGTGATTTGGCCGGACCTCCTGAAGACAGCATTACGCCGCTTGATAGCCGGCGGAAGCGGGGGGAGCAATTAAGTTTTAGAGATAAAGAAATTGGGCAAAGGGTGTATCATTCGCCGGGTTCGTTCTCTCGAAACGATGGGTTAGTCAGGTAGGCCAATAAGATCCGTCCGAGCATATAAAAGCTAGGCCATATCCCCCCCATAGACGAGCAAAGATTGAGGTCATGAATACCCGCCCTTCAAAATATCCGTCTAAAACGGAGAACCTCTGCCCACAGCACCCCACGGTTAGACATATGTACAGAGGACACGTCTCAGTACCAAGTGAGCAGGTTACACCCGTCGATAATATCAAGAGAGTGCTGGCAGCAATCACATCGTGTAAGTCGAGGAAACATAGGCCAAAGGCCGCATCTGACAGAACCCCGATAGCCGCTCGAAATACTGTCACTGGGTCAACCACCACCACAGGTTTGAGTCAAAGTATTGTTCCCTCTGGGAATACAGTCCGCAACCACATCATAGGCGGTAAGCAAGCTCCGCAGAGCCCATGAGCCAATCCCGATGTTGATATTGTCTGTCAAGGTACTTCCACAGAGCCAGAACATACGACCCACGTCTTCTTTTGTTGCTTTCCTGCCGATTGGTTCTCATGGCTCCGTGTCATCTCTATCAATCGTGCCACAGTCCCTTCAAGCGCCCAGCCCAACGAGAGTTGTGACGGAGGGACCCCTTGCCAGCACCAGCAGGCGATGAGCCGCTTTGAAGAAGAAATGATCGACATGGAAGCCCATCGACAGAGGTAGGTGTATCCAAACAAAAAATGAAAAGGTTCTGCGTAGCTGATCCATAGAACAGAATCGCAGACGTGTACGAATGGCCGTAGATTCATAAATTTACTCACCATTTACCATACTAGAGTGAATATTAGAATAGCTACCCGTACACGGCGACTAGAGTCGACGTTGATTTGTCCATCTATAATTTCTTGAGTTTGTTTGACGTTATTCATTCACTTTTCCTGGCCCAAGGGATGCTTAAATTCACCGGTCTGAGAGCATTGCTCGGCCAGTAAATCAAAAATCGTCTCTTCACTGGGTCTGTTAAACGTGCTTGATCCAGATAATTTAGAATAAACGTGCTTTCGGCGTCTGTGGAGACAACGGCCGATTACACTGAAGGATCCACTTGACGCTTGGGTCGTGATGTACGTATCGGCGGAGGCGATGGAATCGAATACCATTCTTATACCCCAGCATCGGTACTAAGGGATAGAATAAGAGAGAATACTGCATAACCTAGGAGGCACAATGAGAGAAATCCATACCGTCTGGGGACATAGGACATCATCTCCCTGAAGGAAGGCATCGTGACCAGCTGGATTACCCATGGATTGTGCGGGTCCAGCCCAATAAGCGCTTGGTTCAATTCGAATAATTTGCTGAAAAAATTTGTCTCGATGGGCGCATAAACCCCCAAACTAATAAGGCCAAATCGTGGAGTCCCATGCGATGCTTGAATTGCTGGCCCATCCCGTTATCCAATGGGTGAATAGGGCCTCCTGGGGCTGTTATGATGGAGGAATCACCAGACCTGAAGCGCAAATGATTGCCGACTGAATTGGAGCTGATAGAACTCGCGTGATGGCTGAGGCCGTGGGGTCCGTAAAATCAACGTAAAAAAACGCAACCAGCGCATCTTTGATTCGTCAAGAGAGTCTGCAGTTTCAAGACCGTGAAGAGAGGCAGGCTCGGAAGTCTGAACATGCCAGATGTAGAGAAGAGGGGATGCCCGTTTGGGTGCAGCGTAGAATGTGTCGGGTCTGGAATCGGCTGGTTCCGTAGGGTTAGCTGTTGAAAGCATTCCAGTTTTGATACGGTGGCTTTCCGATCCAAATGGAGAAAATTGCAGTCCCATTTGCCTGGCGGTGCAAAGGATAACATTCGCGTGACTCAGAAGGATTTGAATATCCTGTGGTATTTCTGATAGCCCCATCCAAACATGGACCTCCTGATGAGTAGAAACGATCGCCGCCGAAGCGATCGTTTGCCGAGGGTTGTAAGCGACATTGGGACAAATTCTCGAAATGAGCCGCGGTTCTGGAGTATTCCGGTGATCGCAATTACAAAGATGAGAGTCTATTTACTGATATATAACCCACAGGTCAGTCCTGGACCAACGGAGAGGATCATGAATCATAGAACACTGACCAAATTTTCCACATCTCCATCCCTAAGACTTCATGTAATTCATCCAATCGACGAACAAATGCGTACCATGCCTATCTTCCTGTCGAGCGAAGGGGTGGCGCTGGGCAGCGATATCAAGGAGCTGGCGGTGAACGATCTAGGTAAGCAGAAGAGGAGGGTGAACTCTATATTGATGCTGACAGCTTCTAGTAATTGCTAAGGACGTCTTTGCTGGGCATGCTGCCCCTGACATTGGGGAGACCAACATATTCCCTGACACTGCGACGAAGGGCAATATTATCAGAGGTGAGTATTCCGTGCCAAAGATACAGCTGGCGCTGAGCTTCATTGCCGGTGGGCGAGTAGATGTAAATACCAGGCAAACTGAGGTGTTCTTCTGTTGCTTGCCCGCCAGTTGGTTCTTGTGGCTCCGTTTTCTCTCTACAGCCAGTGTTACAAACACGTCCAATGCTCATCCACCCGTGGCGACGAATGGATCTAACGAAAGACGTGATGATGACCGTGGGGGCCCCTGCGAGCATCGGCGGGAGGCGATCTCCTTTGAGAATGAGGCAATCGACATGGAGCGACATCGCCAGACGTAAGCGCTTCTCGTATGATGTGAGGGAGGATATGTGTAGCTGACGGGCGAAACAGGATGGCAGATGCGTGTGGGTGGACCGCAGATTGAACAAATAGACAGCCACAGCATTGACCTCTTTGAAGCTGTTGGTTGTACCTACAAAACCATCGGAAACCTGAACAATAGCTGATAGAGAGTGCACTCACGGATGGCCGCTTTCGGTTTGATCTCTGAGATAACGCTTTTGTACATCCAAAACATTATCTAACGCCAATGGTAATTATTATCGCTCAGTGACATCTTGACTGGCAACCAAGCGAATCGAGGAAGATCTTATGGGACAGAGCCAGGCTGACTCAACGTGGTTGAAGTGACAACGGAAATCATGTCCATAGGTCCTTTTGCTTCAGAGATTCGAGTCTAGTCGTTCCTCTACAGCACCAAGCAGCTGCCTTGTTGTTGACAAGCCTTTGCCTTTACATGTGGATGTAGGAGGAGTCCAACTGTTGGTGTTGTACGTCGTCGGTGATACCGGGCTGACAGCTAAACCTTGAACCACCCGTAAATAGGCCGACTTTGAACCTCGTTAGCTTTCACCTTTCACAATCAGCATTATTTTTCATACTCGCTTCAATGTCATCTGGCAGAGATAATAGCTAGTGTTGGGCTGTTGGCTTTGGTATTACTCTTAGGTTGCATACGAAGGCTGACCGGAACCTTCTTTCTCAAGAGAATCGAACAGTCTATGATCTAACCTGTGGGAATAGACGCCCGCGTATGCTCATGAGAAGTTCGTGGGCGCGCTGTCAGGTCGCTCGCTTGTCTCATAGATCCTACCACTCTTCCTTTCTCTCCTTAAACCAAACCATATAGGATGTCTTTACAAGAAAGACGGCCGTTAAGAATGCTCAGCTTTGGTCAGTACCTATAATAAAGCTCGGCTATCATGGACTAATACCCTTCACAATGCCATATCTGTGTCGCCTCTTTTCTGTCCATCTTTCTCACGAATGCTTCATACAGACGGGGGAGGGATTCGCTGCGCGTCGCAATTGAAGATATTGGACCATATGATCTACAGAATCCAGTTTGATGAAGACCCCAATAACCCAGACAAAATCATTCTCCCATGTGACTATTTCGATCTCTGCGGGGGCTCCGATGCTGGAGGGTGGGTGCTATACGAACGTATATCGGAAACGGTGTCTAATTCACTTCAGAATCATCGTGGTGATGTTGGTCAACCTCAAAATGTCTGTAGAAGAAGCAATTATAGAATTTGACAAGATATGTGATCATGTCTATGCACCCGCCGACCTCTCAGCGAGCGAACGCACAGGCCGACTACGGTCGTGCATAGAAGACCTACTTATTCGAAAGAACCTTCCAATAGACACCAAATTGCTAGGAAGTTCACCTAGTGGATGTGCAGGGTACGGCATTGCTTGAGCATTGTGGGGTAGGAGCTGACCAAACTGAAGGTTCGTCGTGGCTCGACCACGCTCAAACATACAAAGTCTCGCTGTGTTCCGAACCTATCGCATCAGGGCCGAACGTTCAACACCGATCAGTATCGTGGATGCAGTCCTCGCGACCTGTGCTGCTCAGCCGGAATTTTTACCCGCTTCCGTGGGACCGGAGTTGCGACAGGTCGAGTACATTGGGGCAATGCTTGGGGCGAGCAATCCCATTCGGGAGTTAATATCCGAGGCTCATGCATTGTTCGGAGGGAGCGCGTCTGTAGCGTCCCTTGTCAGCCTTGGTGCCGGAAACTCAGGAGTCATTGCGATGGGTGTTGACGCATCAAGTGAAACTTGGGCATCTAAACTACAGTCTATGATTGCTGATGGCGAGAGAGTGGCCAGCGAAGTGGTGAAACAGATAGGAAATCGAGGTTTTTATTTCAGGTTGTCGGTTCAGCTAGGCGTCCAGGAGGCGATAGCTTCGGGAATATCGTTGTCAAAGATATCATCCCTCACTTCGGACTACCTACAAGACCCCGAGGTTTCAAACAAGCTAGAGGAATGTATCACATCCCTGGAATTTCGTCTTGGTCTTACAACACTAGAGCAACTAAGTAAGTACACCGATTTACTATCCTGAGTAGTTGCTGATTCCAGCCTTCAGAGTACTCTGGTGGAGGGCGAGCTACCCACAGAAGTCTACCGCCTATCACGGCGAGTTTTGTGGAACGTTCCGGACCTTGGACTATTCTGGTCAACAATCTAATCGACGTCGAAAGCGAGAACACACAGAGGATCCTCGTAGTATCTGGTCTTGGAGGATGCGGGAAATCTACATTGGTCACCAAATTTGCAGCAGAATACCAAGCAAGGTCAGTGCACTATTTACATGTGATACCTTTTAACATGTAATAGATTTGACCAGTTCTTTTTCATCGACTCAACGTCTGAGTCAACAATCCGTGCTGACCTGGTTCAGAGTGTTCGCTCCATCGGCCCACAGTACTCGCAGGTGACACTTGAAGAGGCAATAGGATTCTTCACTTCTCCTCGAAATAGGAAATGGGCACTCATATACGACAATGCAGATGATACCTCGCTCAACCTGGCCCCGTTCCTCCCTAATACCAACCACGGTGTCGTTCTCATCACCACGCGTAACCGTTTTCTGGCCCAGTTGACTTCCGGGGTGCATATGGAGCTCGAGGTGATGTCGAAGTCTGAAGCTATAGAAGCCCTACTTCGATCATCGCGGCGAGAGAGAAGCGAAGAAGAACAGAGCTGGCTGGAGGAGATCGCAGAAGAGGTTGGATATCTGCCCGTGGCACTTATCCAAGCTGGATGCTATATGTTTCAAACTGGCTGCTCTCCACAAGCCTACATCGGCGTTTTGCGTGATCATCGACGCGAGCTCATGGAAACGCCCGCAACTGCACAGCGGGATAGGGAACACCGGAGTGCTTATTCCGCGTTTGATATATCATACCAGAAGATATCACCCCAAACGCGCGATTTTCTCCATATAATTTCCTTTTTCCATCCCTCGAATTTCCCCATGGCTGCTATTTCCGTGGCTGCCAAGGCCAGCTTTCGACGGACGCTGATCGATCTAGGCGACCAGGGAGAGCATTTCGAAGAAGTAATAAAGCTCTTGGAGACGATATTCTGTCCCTCTGGCGCTTGGCAGGATCGTACAGGGCACCACATTCTTGCAAGCCTTCAGAATTATTCACTTGCATCTCAAACCTCTGCATCCGAGACCATTCTTCTGCGAGTTCACCCTCTTATCCACTCATGGGCCAACGATCGAATCTCTCCAGAAAGGAGATCAGTTCTGAAGGCCGCTGCATGTCGGTTGCTAGCATGCGCTTGCGAAGAATTGGTGCTCGAGAGTCATATAATTGCTCACATCAATGCCATACTAAGAACGCCCGAGTCTATATGTCTAAATGACAAGGGCGGCTTCTCCAAAAAGCTTGATGAAGCGACCGGACAACACACGGCCTGGACGATGTGGGAGAGCATATACCAGGAATTATTAGAAAGACATGGACCGACCAATCGGCATGTCGCGACGGCAGCCCTCGAATGGGGTAAGGTATTTAAAGAGGATTTATCGAAGGCGGAAGACCTCATGACCAATGCTGTCGGGGTGTTCAGTAGTGTTTTAGGCTCAGATGATGCTGAGACTATCAAAGCCTCATTGGAACTCTCGGGTCTATTCAGAATTCGAGGTCAATATCCCAAAGCCGAGACAGTCCAAAGAGAAATGATCGACATATGTCTTGAAAAATTTGGGGAGAACCACGAAGTCACCATTTCTGCGAAATCCATGCTCTCGATCACACTCAGGAAGACGTATAGGTTTACGGATGCAGAGAAGCTTCAACGAGATGTTTTGCGACAACGGATCAGTCAATATGGAGAGTTTCATTCCCTCACCTTCTCATCCATGGAAGAATTGGGAGTGCTCGCATTCTCCCTAAACCACAATGAAGAAGCAGCTCGAATTTTCTCCGATCTCCTAGAGAAACAAGAGAAGGCTCTTGGGAAGGA
>WSTQ01000419.1:0-13830 GCA_019627725.1 Serendipita sp. 401 | reverse complement strand
GGTATGTAAGCCGCGAAGGATTGGTTCGCCAGGCCACTTACCCTGAAAATTTGGCCCTTTCGATAATCAAACAGTTGTAAGTTGCATATCTCTGCCATACCGGTCTACTGTTCAATGAATTGACGCAAACTTTGTTCCAATCAGCTGTTCCGTTATGCCACGGCTTGGACTCGTTGGAAGTTTCATAGTTGTCTTTGTCATCAGTTGTGAGTCAGCCCTCATAAGATTGCTCTGCTACTCACTCGTCTCACCGCCGCTACCTCCCTCGTACACCAACGGTCCCAACTGTAGTGACAATGCTTTTACGAGTCACCGCTCTCTGGAATCGATCACGACTCATCAAAATGATCACGATCTGTCTCTTTCTTGTCAATATTTTCTTCTTTGTCGCCTCCGCCCTTTACGCCCATGTCAAAGGAGACGACTGGATACCACTGGAAATACCGCCTTTTACTGGTTGCCTACCTCGGCCAGATACACGAATACCACTCTACGCCATCTTCACCGTTGCACTCGTATTCGAGACGTCCATTGTCCTTTTCACGATTCTCAAGTCGTATCCTTTCCTCGCCCAAAAATCAAATTCGATGGATGGGGGCATGTTTCGCCTCTCGTCCGTCCTCCTCAACGACGGGGTCGCTTATTATGTCGCAGTAATCCTTTCTCATGTGATCAGTATGTACGCCTCCATCGCCCCTGTCGACGCGAATCCGATGGTGACGATTCCGATCATGGCTTCCTCCCTGCCGATTCCGGTCACGATCGTGGCGTGCAACCGACTCTTCCTCCGACTCCACGACGTGTTGTTAACGCGAGAGGACAATTATGAGCTGACCCAACCAGGGGGTGAGAGAAGGGCGGGTGCGGCCACCGTATCTACTGAGGTATCGGCATTTGCTCTCACAGATATGTCGTCGATGGGCAATAGTGGCGGAAGTGGCGAGGGCGATGTTCGTCTTCAACCTCCAGTGAAGACGAACGGCGTTCAAATTAGGGGTCAGTTGGAGACGGTCGACTATGATTACCATGATCATTTGCGGAAAATTTGAGCCATGGAAGGATGATGCCGACGACGAAGAAAGGAGGTTCACCTCATTCTCATATCCGTCGTCACTGGCTCACTTCCAACCAGCCTCTGGCAACTTTCTCGACCTTTAATTCGGAAAGAATTCAGCGCCATGGTCAGGTGTCATGTAGTTCCCTTGTACTAGGCAATCGTGCCTGTTACTTTTCTGTGCCAACTGGTAGACTTTGTACGGTAATGTATTAGCAGACTGGCGTAAATAGCTAACCACCAGCCGCTTTAATGTATGATCTAGATTTTGGTGTATACAAGAGCCCGTGTTTGAACGTGTATTCTAGTTGGAACAGTGAAACCCGAGTGCAACCCTGTCCGCACCAAGGTTAGCGACACGCTCAGTCTCTAGCATGCTATATGTATCATATACAGGATGTTATACTCAACGAGACACTTATTTAGCAAGACAATCCCGCATTCTCGTCGAGGTGCGTGCGCTTTTAGCGGTCAATTCCACGCTCGTCATGCTTAGAGATAGTTTCGGTCGGCTAATAGCCACTTTCTTTCCTTGCGCAGCACTTCCTGAGATCCAATGTGACCCACTGAATAACCACTAGAAGTGTCAATCAATCGATAGCCGGTTCCCGACTGTGTGCAAGTGGCCTCGGATCCGCATGGTGCCCACGGCAAAGGACCGTACCCGTTACCGTCGTCGACCTGCATTAAGCTAAAACCAGGGAATGAGTCGAGATAAGCCGGATACAAGGTGCCAAATTGCATGGAAATCAATGCTTTTCGTAGATATATAAACCCTTTGGGCGTCCTCTTCCGCCTTTTCCCGCTTCTCGTCTTTTGGACTTTCATGACATTTTGATCATCCTGCAACGACGAGCGACGAATACGGTGGTTCCTACATTATTTGGACCGATAATGAGCGACATGGTCGCAAATTACACCTTGGAGAACGAATTTCATCACGCATTGTTTTCGTTGTCGACGCGGGCGGCGACAGAGCATGAACTTGGACTACTCCATCCGGAGGTCTATGTCACGTACTTTTCCGCCCATGTGTATACAAAGCAACTATTGGGTGTGTCTCTTTTTTCTCTTGGTGGAGGTCGTTGTGGTTAACGTTGAACGTTTGGTTTCAAAACTTGGCTTGTTTCCGAACGACTTGACTGATTATATCCTGCTCGCCCCTTCAATCATGGTCCTTCGCCACTGTAACAAACGCTCCTGGGCTACTATTACACAGTTGCTTTCCTTACATGGGTCGTATATGAGATAGGTGAGTAATAGCTGCGCCGTTTCCATACCTGGGCTCTATCCTAATCACAAAAATAACGCTAACTAATCGTCATTCTTGATTAGTGATAACTGCTGGAGAAAGTGTGCGTCATACTAGACCTACCACCCTCACGGTGGCTGAATAACAAGTAATTCGTATATAGGTCGAGTTGTTCTGGAAACAACGGTGGAATCTATCGAAATCCCTATTCTTAATAGTAAGCACTTATTTCCATCGACATATATTTGTCAAACAGACAACTCTAATCTCGGCCACGCTTGACTAGAATCGATATGTCGGGCTTTTCACGACAACAGCGAACGCGCTTCGTGAGCACTTTATCCTTTCTCTACGTTATATCCCTCTTCTAAAACAAAATTATGCATAGAAATTTTCTTATATCATCCATCTTCGCATGTAAGTTAGACATGAGGGATGGGTTCCCCAGACTACTTACGTAAAAACCTGGCTCTTTCTATGGTCCAACAGTTGTAAGTCGCATATCTCTGCCATACTGGTCTACTGTTCAATGAATTGACGCGAAATTTGTTCCAATTAGCTGTTCCGTTATGCCATGGCTTGGACTCCTAGGAAATTTCCTGATTGTCTCAGTCATCAGTTGTAGGTCGTATGCTATAAGCTTGTTCTATCACTCACTCATCTCGCCGCTATTGCCTCCCTCATTCACTACCGGCCTCAATGGTAGTGGCAATGCTTCTACGAGTCATCGCTCTCTGGAATCGATCACGACTCGTCAAGATGATCGTGATCTCTCTATTTCTTGTCAATATCCTCTTTTATGTCGTCTCCGCCGTTTATGCCTATGCCAAGGGTGACGGCTGGATATCGCTGGAGACATCACCTTTTACTGGTTGCCTACCTCTCCCTGATCAACGAGTTCCATTCTACATCATCTTCATCACCGCACTCATATTCGAAACGTCCATCGTCTTTTTTACGATTCTCAAGTCGTATCCTTTACTCGCCCAGAAATCGATAGACAGGGGCATGTTTCGCCTCTCGTCCGTACTTTTCAACGACGGAGTCATCTATTACTCCGCGGTGATTCTCTCTCAGGCGATCAGTCTGTATGCCTCTACCATCTCTGTTGAAACTCATCCAACGGTGTCGATTCCGATCGTGAGTTCCGCGCCGGCGATTGTCGTGACGACCGTGGCGTGTAACAGACTCTTCCTTCGACTCCACGACGTGATATTGACGCGAGAGGACGAGGACGAGCCAGTTCGTGGAGTGGCGAATGGGAGTAGGAAGGGGGCGGGCACGGCCATTGTGTCGACTAGAGTATCAGTATTTGCGCCTATGGGTCAGTCGACGGGTAGTAATGACGGAAGTGGTGATGGTGGTGCTCGTCATCATCATTCAAGGACGACGAACGACGTTCGATTTAGTAGTCAGTTGGCAATGGTCGACTTCGATTACCACAATTATTTACGGGAGGATTTAAACAGTAGAAATCCGATGCCGACAGCGAGGAAAGGAGGCTTACCTGCACCAGTGGGAAAGGACTCTCGGTACCACCACCGATCGTCTTCGGAACGGTCGTATTCAGAGAAGATCGCAATGTCCGATTTCCAGGATGGAAGGAGGGAGAAACCGATGTTTCTTGCCTAACTGAAGTTCTCGCTGCCGACTGGTTGACTTTGTACGATAACGGGTTGGCTGACCAGCATTGATAGCCAACCAGTAGATAGAATGTATAACCTAGAGTTTGCTGCATATAGATTTCTTGTTTGAAAGCACACTGTCATTGCAAAGGCGAAAACACGAATGCAATACGCTAAGCTTATGAAGTATGAGTCGACACGCCGCATCATAGACAAGCATTCCGTCCTCAAAAAAATTCTTGAATTTTTGAATGGTCCATGATATTGTCAATTTGTGGTCTAGGCTGCCAAGGTTTTATGAAACAGGGTTGTGCCGACGCTTTTCAATTTTGGTCCCATCTTCCTCCTGGTACTGGCCCCATCAAAGAAGCTGATGAAGACTGGCCATACAAAACCCAGTCTATTTGGTGCTCATGTACCGTCTTCCTCCCTTGGTTGTCTTTTATCCTCGTTGCACTCTGCCAGCAGTGCGCGGTCCTACCAAAAACACCCCGCACGACGTTAGTAGACAGATACAGTGAGGATGGAGAAACATGAAAAGCGGATTATGGGGCTCATAATTGCCTCCATGTTGTGTGCTGTTCTAGAAGTTGGATTCTCGTTTGGAGACGGGCACTTGGGTGCATATAGTATCTGGATCGCACCCGCGGCCGCTATCCTGACGATAATCCTGCAATCAGTCACACTCGGTGTATGGAGAAAGACCGACAAGAAGAGAAAGGGGACGACGAAACCGTCGTTTATCTACAGCGTCACCCTTTGCGTCCTCAGCTGTCTATTGGCAGTCCTTTGGCTCGCCTCGTGCATTCTCACATTTCTCGTTGTGGGGATACACAGTACAGACAGTTTTAATCCCCTGAGTCCAGTGGCATGGGTGGAAGCATTGTTCACGTTGGTGAACATGAGCTTAATGTGGGCGATATTTGGGATGGTCGTCCACTACCGGAAAAAGTTCTTCAAACGCGTCAGGGAAGCAAAGAGGCAACAGGGTCAGTTGGGCGGAGTTGGATTCTTGCCATCACAACCACAACAGCCGATGCCGATACAGATACACCTACAACAACAGCCACTGCAGCAATATCAGGACCTGCCATTCCTCACGAAGACGAGTCTAGAGACACATACAAAATGGATCCTGGCGTTGATCATCATAGGCATGGTCTTCTGCCTCGCCGAGCTCGGCATCTCGTTTAGAGATGGAGCCTTCGGGGGATACAGTCTCTGGTTGGCCCCTACTGGGGCCTTCCTGACAGAGATATTGCACATAGTGACGCTTTCCGTTTGGAAACATACGGCTAAGAAGAGAAAAGGGACCCCAAAGCCCTCGTTCATCTACAGCGTCACGCTTTGCGTCCTCACCTGTCTCTTGGCCGTATACTGGAAAGCTACGGCCATCATGACATTCATCTTGGCCTCGGTTGCAGATTACGACTACAATTATGGTTCTGGTTCATATGATCCGTATGGAGAGGTTCAACTCCCTTGGGTAGAGGCGACATTCGCTCTCATTCTGTCATGTCTGATGTGGGCAGAGTTTGGGCTCGTCGTTCATTTCCGACTCCGGTTCCTCAAAGAAGTCAAGCACGCGCGGAACGCAGGTCAACTTCCGAGCGATGCTGTATACATTGTCGCCCCACCGTATTCCATACAACCTTATGCACCCAACCAATATAACCCTGTCGCCTTTCAACAGCAACCGGTACCGTATCAGTATGGCCAGTACCAGCCATCAGCAGTTCCACCGCCTAATTTAATGAAGGATACCCCACCTGTTCCAACAATGCCTAATACAACGTCCCAAGGATATTTGGCACAGTACCAATACCCCCCACAGCCGGTGGGAATGCCACAATCCAACCCTTTCGAGAAAAGTGGATAGTGAAAAGTATCTGATAGATAAATCAGCAGGTATATGAGTAATTGGTGGTAGATGGGAGAGTGTACTCCACCAGGTTGTGGGACGAGTCACGCCAGAAACCACACGAGAAGGCTCTAAATAAGCAGATGCCGAGTATTATGTCGATTTATAGTGCCCATGGTGGCGAGAATCATCATCTCCTATGTATTTATTCCTCGGTTCGATGGTGGATTGGAAATGGGCGAATAAGTCCCACTTTGACCCGCCTTCTCGTGCGTATTGTAGCCGTTTTATGTGCCTATAGATTTTCTTCTCATAATGGACAACCCATCTCAAGTCATTGTGCTTGCTTACTATACCTTTCGTTACTCCTATCTTGCTTGCCGAATGGTCGACTTTGGGAAAATACGTAAAATACTTTCATCAGAGTTAGTGTATCTAACGCATAGAGCTTAATGCGAATAAACGTGCATCTATGAAAGAGGTTCAGAGCTGACAGAAGCGGAACATTATATTATAAACTGGCAGGACAGGCTAGAGATCGATTTCTTCCAAAGCTGACATGACAGGCTAAACTTTCACAGTCAAAACTACTCTATAATCACCTACTCAATAAAATGATCCCGTATTTTCAAGTAATGTGTAGGTCTAGGGGGTCGCCAATATCCGCGTGCAATGCGCCACTGGTTTGGTTTAAAACCTTGGCTCATCCTCGCCCGCCCGGACAAGATCGATGGTCTCCTTATTCTTGATAGACTCTTCATGAGTTTTGGAGCTCGGTCAAGCTACTACCAGTTTCTGGCATGGGCAGCTGAGGGCCAGGTAGGTGTTGCCGCAGTCAGTGACAGTGACAGTCAAACTGAATAAAGACAAATCGAAGCGTCAGGCCCTTATTCCTCTTGGCGATTGGCCTTTCAATGGAGCTAATGGGGAATGGCCGTACAAGTAAAACCAGACCAGCCCATGGATGCACCTTCGTGCTTCGTGTCCGCCTCCTTGCCTTCCTCTAACTTGGTCCTCTCCTCGTCTTGCAGGCGGGTAAGCCCCCGTCCCACTGGAAACTGCTTATAAGACAGTATTTCACGACTATAGCAAGGATGGAAAAACATGAAAGGTCGATTAGGGGGCTTGTCATTGCCTCCATGTCCTGCGCTAGTGCAGAACTCGGGTTTGCGTTTGGAGATGGCCTCCTTGGAGGCTATAGCCTCTGGATGGCTCCCACAGCCGCTTTCCTGACCTTTGTTCTAGATGTAGTAACACTCGCTGTATGGAAACATACAGACAAGAAGAGAAAAGGGACGACGAAGCCATCGTTCATATACAGCGTCACTCTCTGCGTCCTCAGCTGCCTGCTGGCCGTCCTTTGGCTCGGCTCTCTCATCGTCGCGTTTCTTTTTGTAGGGGTGAGCGTAGGTGGTAGCGACTCACCGAGTCCGAGTGCTTGGTTGGAAGCCATATTCACGTTGGTGAACGGGAGCTTGATGTGGGCGATATTCGGAATGGTCGTTTATCATCGAAAACAGTTCCTCAAGAATGCCAGAGAGCTGAAGAGACAACAGGCGCAGTTTAGCGAGGGTGCGTTCTTACCGCCACAGCAGATGCCGATGCCGATACACCAACAACAGCCGCAGCAGCCACCACAAAATCTTCCATTCCTCACGAGTACAAAGCTTGAGGCACATACAAAATGGATCCTGGCGTTGATTATCACTGGCATGGTCCTCTGCCTTGTCGAGCTCGGCATCTCGTTTGGCGATGGCGCCTTTGGCGGCTATAGCCTTTGGATGGCCCCCATTGGTGCCATTCTAACAGGGATATTGCATATAGTGACGCTCCCCGTGTGGAAACATACGGCGAAGAAGAGAAAGGGGACTCCAAAGCCCTCATCCATCTATAGCGTTACGCTTTGCGTGCTCACCTGCCTCTTGGCTGTATACTGGAAAGTGACGGCCATCATTGCCTTCATCCTGTCCTCGATTGTGGGGATAGACGACTTCTACGGTCCATACAATACGTATGGAGAGGTTGTACTTCCTTGGATAGTGGCAGTGATTGCGCTCATCCTTTCAGGCCTGATGTGGGCAGAGTTTGCACTCGTCGTCCATTTCCGACACCGGTTCCTCAAACGAGTCAAGCGCGCGCGTGCTGCAGGCCACCTCCCGCCCATTCATATTATCCTGGTCAACCCAGCGTATGCTGCACCGCCGCCGTATGGGGCCAACCAATCTAATTTTGTCGCTTTTCAACAACAGTCGTTGTCATATCAGTATGGCCAACACCAGCAACCATCACCAGCGCCACCAGCTGATTTGATGAAGGATACCCCACCTGTTCCTGCAATGCCTGATTCAACGTCCCCGGGATATTTCACATACCCGCCACAACCCTACCCCGTCGAGAAGAGTGGACAGTAGATATTAACCGACAGATAAGTCACTGGATGTATAAGTGCTCAACAGTACAGAAGATGGTTTATAACGCTAGCCTATGTGACCAGTTTCCCCAAATACGACACGAGAGAGCCCTATAAAGGCAGGGTCTCCTGTTATAGATTCTGATTTCGATGTTGTATATTATGGCGAGAGTCCGCTCCTGGTGCTATCTCCTAAGTATATACTACATTTCATTTCTATCAGTGAATTACCACGTGATGGAGGAGTAGAATACATGAAAGAACCCTTTGCTCGCCCTAGCGACAATAATGATCGGGCGTCGACTTAAGGCGGGAAAATTCTCGGTAGGTGATATTAACAACTTGAAACCACCGATGTAGTGAGATAGTTCCACCTTCTCGTCAAGGTTCCGAGGAGCGGCGTATCTGGTGGCGGTTTGGTTCAGAGTAGCCTGGGCTCGTCCCCGCTCGCCCCGGTTCATACTCTTCTCATACTCGGTTTCCTTTCATTGAATTTCAAGACTGAGCCAGGTTCTTGTCAGTTTCTGGCTCGCCCCGTTCATCCACACGTTTATTCTCGAGTGCCCCCCGATAGGCCAGGGACTTGCTCACATTGGTGAAGATGAGTTTGATGCGAGAGATATTTGGGACGATAGTATATTTCTGACTCCATTTCTTTCAACGAGTTAATCGCGCAAGGAATGAGGAACAACTCTAGGCAGACGTATAGTTGGACGGCAAACGAACGAAATGATAAATTAAGGATGAAACTGTGAACAAACAATGAAATATTACGGGTGTCCACCGCCCGTAATAGTCTCTAAACACAATCCTCGCCTTGCAAATCACCCGAGAAGACTTCTAATCCATAGGGTACGCTCGTGATCAATGCCAAAAACCTTCTCATACAGCGGAAGAGCAGTCGTTGCCAGCGCTTTTAGTTCTTTCTCCATGGAGAGTTGCCTATAGGACAGGAGTAAATTGTACATAGCACCCAAGGTATCTCGATGGTGGAGCCCAAGCAGCATCTCCCGTTTTTCAAGAACCTTTTCTGCTATCAACAATGCTTCCTGCTCCCTACCAAGTAGTCTATAGCTGTTGGCCAAATCATTCATCGCCATCAAAGTATCAAGGTGATCGGGGGCCAGAAGTCGCTTCCTTTTTTGAAGTACCTCCTCCTGTAGCAGTAGTGCCTCCTTCACCTTCCCGAGCGATTGATAGCTATTGGCCAAATTGTTCATTGCCATCAGGGTATCAAGGTGATCGGGGCCAAGAAGTTGGTTCCATTTTTGAAGTACCTCTTCCTGTAGCAGGAATGCCTCCTGCAATCTCCCAAGCAATTGGTAACTGTTGGCCAAATTGTTCATTGCCATCAAGGTATCGAGGTGATTGCGACCAAGGAGATGGTTCCATTTTTGAAGTACCTCTTCTTGTAGTAGCAATGCCTCTTGCAACCTCCCGAGCGATTGATAACTGTTGGCCAGATTGTTCATTGCCATCAGGGTATCTAGGTGATTGAGGCCCAGAAGTCTTCTCCTTTTGAGGAGCACTTCTTCCTGTAGCGGCAGTGCCTCCTCTGCCCTCCCGAGTGATTTGTAACTGTTGGCCAAATTGTTCATTGCCACCAAGGTGTTGGGGTGATCAGGGCCAAGAAATTGCCTCCGTTTTTCTAGCACCTCTTCCTGTAGTGGCAATGCCTCCTCCGCCCTCCTGAGTGACTTATAACTGTTGGCCAAGTTGTTCATTGCATTAAGAGTGTCAAGGTGGTCAGGGCCAAGAAGCCGCTTCCTTTTCCGAAATATCTCTTCCCGGAGCGGTAATGCCTCCTCCACCCTCCTGAGTGAATGGTAGCTGTTGGCTAAACTGTTCATCGCCACAAGAGTGTCGAGATGATCAGCACCAAGAAGTTGCCTCCTTCTTTTGAGCACTTCTTCCTGTAGTGGTAATGCCTCCTGCGCTCTCCCGAGTGATTGATAACTGTTGGAAAGCGTGACCATTGCTTCTAATGTGGCTTGCACATTTTCACCTAGCGAAGACTTCCAAATATGAACGCATCGCTCCAGATGAGTGATTCCTAACCTGTTCCCCTCTTCGGAGAAGATCACTCCAAAACCGAAATGATCTCCCGCTTCTACCACCTCCTCCACGCGAACCAATCGGACATGTGGTGATAGCAGTCGATTGAAGCTAAAGAATTCGTACCAACGACCCACGGTGGTAGCGGATGCAAGAAGTCGTATGACGAGTCGAGGAGCGGAGCAGTCGCACACAGTGCTCGATTCTGATCGTATGTACATCTGCACTAGTGGATGTATCGAGTAAAACTTCTTATTGTCTGTGGTGGTGACTTGAAGGAGCGAATACTTGAGACATTCTTCAATCATGCCATCAAACTCGAAGGATTTCCACTCTCCTTCACGACAAAATATATCTTGGAGAATTTTTGCGTGTAGGATCGTGTCGGTTTGCGGCGGTAATTCGCTTTGGTATGGAATATGGAGAAATCTTCGCTTTGCCGCTCTCGCAATGACGCATCGGGCAATAGATCGAGCGTCCATATATGCGAATAACGTGATCATTCCCTTTACATTGCTTGATAAACGGGCGAACGACATTTCGATTGTGCGCTCCACCGAATGTGGGTAATCTTGAGGTAAATCCGGCGTTCTTTGCAAGAACTGATTTCGACTTTCACTGTACGTAGCTAGGAATGTGTCGAGACAGTTGTTAATGAGGATATATGCTGCCGCATGTGCAATAACGAGCGGAAGTCTCCCCAATTCTTCTGCGATCTCCTTTGCGAGTAATCGATTGGTCTCGTTGTCCTCACTCGCTGACGCCTTTAACAGCAACGCAATCGAGTCTTCTATGGGCAATACGTCCACCGCATGAGAAGACTGGGGGGAGAGCAACCTATGGGTCGCATTTCGCGTGGTGACAATGACGTGGCCATGCGCAGCTCGGGGGAGGAATGTGGAGAGTTTGAATGACGAATCGTCTGCGTTATCCATGATCAACAGCCAATTTTCGATACCATTGGCCAACCAGGTCAACGCGTCGTCGTCGTACTTTTCCGTTTGTGAACGAGCGAGGGTAGCCAAATCGGCATTCAAAGACGTCTCAGACGATGCATCGAGGAAGAAGACGGGGACGTTGGGAAATCTTGGGAATGATCAGAGGATACTCGTCGTGAAACTCGGGCGAATTTGAAAGACCGCTCACCTCTCCTCAAATATTGATGCAAAGTTTACGGCAATTTGTGTTTTGCCCGACCCTCCCATCCCAGTCAAAACCGTGATACTAGGGCCATCACCATGCGAATGTGCGCTCTCGTTGCCAAAATGAGTTTCGCACATCGAGTCGAGAATGTCATTTCGACCGACAAAGTCTTTCACTTTCCGGGGGCGAGGTTTAAGCACTGCCGTAGATCCTATAATAATATGAGGGTTTGCTGATATTCATGGACGTATACTCACCTTTCGAACTAGACTTCTTGACAAGTATCGTCTTTACATCATTAACCGTAGTTGCTTGTTCCATCAGCATAACCTTCATATCGTTGAACCCCTGAGTCGTAGATAACGCTTGGTGTATCACCGTCTTTTCCTGCCAAACATAGGTGAGCGGCCGGTAACCATCAATTTTTCGACTCACTATCACATCAAAAGTCACATTTCGTATCTGCTCTTGATAGAATACGATTCTCTCTGCGTTGATGTTCGCTAATACGGCCTCGCGTCCTGTTGCCTGCATCCTCGACCAATACATTTCCAGTCCTTGTGACGTCTCTTTTTTCCTCTGCGTCTCCTTCTTGATGTCAATCGCGATGCTATTGAGTACTCTTCGACTTTATATCAGCAAAATGCACAACTACCATTCCGGTCGGCTTACTGCTGGTATTCCCCGGCTTGCCTCTCCGCACTTGGATACTCCACGGGTGCTTTCGAATATAGTTCGAGAAGCGCCAAGATACTATCGTTTTTCTCCTTCATGATATCCGATAGTTTCTCCCATCCCTCCCGATTTTCCTTGCACCGCTATAATAAATTGTAAGTAGAGAGGATGTAGCGAGATCGAAATAAATACCTTGACGAGTTGGAGAATCCAAATAATGACGCCACAGCTTGCCTTTAGAGGTCCGTCTACGACTGGAATTACCTCTGCTAGCTCCTTGAGCGCCTTGAAACCTGCGATAGAGCAATCGAGTGAAAGATCCAGACGGTTGATTGGATGAGTATCCGTGGTATTGTTTGTTATATCCTGCGATATCGATCTTGTATGTGCCGGAGGTGCGGCCGGGAATGCCGAACTGGAGATTGCAGGCCCAGCTGAGCGACTGCTAAGGAATTTATATTTCTTGAATTGCTTCATGGTGATCTGAGAGGCATCGACTGTAGTGGAAAAGAGAAGGGAGTAGAAGCACCGCGCCTATGAACGGACGAACGAGGAGACTGTCTTGATCCGAACGGAAGGCCACTGTCTTATGGCATCTCCTATGTCTCGACATAGTGTTCTCCACAGTTTTTTCTGGTAGATCACCGGGTAGTCGGGTCTGGGGTGCAGTCCCGAATATACTCGATCCATTAATTGTGACAAATGTTTGCGATCGAATCCAAAGTCTAATCGCTGCTCCTATATATGTTCCAAAAATCGATATAAGACCAGAATAACCTCGTATAGACGATAAAGGTTTCTGGCAAACAGGGGTGGACAAGGGGAAGCACATTCAGTTGTCAACAACCTGTCAACTAGCTGCCATAGGAAAAGCGCGCTGGCTGGTCCTATTGCCGTTTCTGGGCTAAGCAGTGGTGTGGGGCCAGTGGTCTGGCGTTCTGATTGGTGGAACCGATGAGGAGAGTTGCAAAATCGCAAGTAAGATTCCGTGATCACGCGTGTTTCCCGACGAGTCAGTAGCCCTCCCAGTTTGGGATAATTGGGTCCCTTTTTGATAGAGAACGGCACGGTATAAAGCCATAGTGGTGTCCTCTCATCCGATTTTGCCTGGCTTGCCCCCCTCCTCCCATTCCCCTTCATCCAGCGCGCTTTACGCCTTCCACGTCCCCCGAGAGAAGCTTAAAAGCTAGCTTACCAAGACGAATCTATCATGGAGCTACATGAAAAGTGGATTCTGGGTATCATCATTACCTCTATGGTCTTCTGCCTTATCGAGCTCGGAGTCTCGTTCGCAGATGGGTCTATGGGAGGCTACAGTCTCTGGATGGCACCTGTTGCTGCCATCCTCACCGAGATTTTACACATCGTGACCCTGCCCGTATGGAAAAGTACGGCCAAGAAGAGGAAGGGGACACCAAAGCCCTCGTTCATCTACAGCGTCACCCTCTGCACCCTCAGCTGCATACTCGCCGTGTTTTGGTTCGCAGTCTCGATTTTCACCTTTGTCCTCGCTGGAAGTGTTTCCGACTATTACTACGGAGAAAGCGCAGGGGGAGCGTTCGCAGAAGCTACTTTTGCACTCCTTCTGTCTGGACTGACGTGGGCCGAGTTTGGCATCATCGTCCATTATCGTAAACGATTCTTGAAAGCGGCGAAGCGTGCGAAACAAGCCAGTCAGAATCAAGGTCAGAATCAAGGTCAACAGAACTATGGGCACCCGCACCCCGTCGACCAGCAATATGGTGCCTATGGTGC
>WSTQ01000417.1:0-13889 GCA_019627725.1 Serendipita sp. 401 | reverse complement strand
GACCATTTACCTTGTTTGTATTCCGCCCAGGTTCTCCCAAATGCATCCTCGTACCTCACATTACGTTCCTCACAGCGAGTGTCAGAATCGTATATGCATTGATGGCACACAAAATCGCCAATCTCGCAAACATGTTCGGAGACTTGATTTTCATTCCTTTCAATTTCCAAAATTTCTTGCTCCATGTCTTCCCACGAATGACTATCGGAGATGCACTCGATTCTCGTCCATATATCAACGACATCTATGATTTCACGTCTCCAGAAGTTATTGTAGGGCGGTTTCCGGTTTGATATTGTTCGGAGTGGATGATCTTGTGGTGGTAAGGGCAGCATGTCGAAGCTGTCACTGAGCGTTGATACTCCAAAATACCGAACTTTGGGTAGTGCACTCCAGAACCCATCAAAAAGCGTTATGGATTCGCCATTGTCACCAATTTGCAATGAGATTAGTCCTTTTCCTACTTTTTGTAAGAAATCGGCGAAACTAATCCCTCCGAACCCTGAGGACATCTTCAGTTCTAAATACTTCAACGAGGGCATTTTCCATCTCCCTATCTTCTGTAAGTCCTCCTCGCGGTCGACCACTATCTGTAAAGTGGAGAGGTCCGGAAAGGTACTTGGTTCAATGGCACTCTTTGAGCAATAGGTGAGATGAAGAGCTAGAAGGGTGAGATTTGGGCATATAATTGGTATCTCCTTTGGAATAGATACGAAGCTTTCGATCACGAGCGAACGAACCTCCCCAAGGAGCTCCTTCACGGCCGCGGTTGGTTTCGCCATTAAAGTATTCCATTCCGATCCCGGAAGGACGAGAATTTTGGCTCGTAGTCTACCTATAGACGACATAGAATCCGCGAGGAGCCGGGTCGACCTAGGGTCCTGCTCTCCTCCAAAACACCAGTAAGCATAATCGCTACAATGACATTGATCGCGGCAGCTGCAGACGGAGCTCGGATACCCGAACTGTAGTCTGTGTGCCCATTGCAAGGTAACACCATTAACAGGAATGCCTGTGAGATTAGTAGGCCGGAGATACTGGTACAATGATGTATCCACGATATCCTTCCAGCGCTTCGACACGACGCGCAAAGTCGCTCGCTGTTTCCATAGTTTGAGTAGCCTGTTTGTATCATACCAGGACCGCAGAGCTATATGAGGCTGATGGCTCGTAGAAACCGGGTCCGAATCAAATATGATGTCGTCCCGCAATAGGATATGGAAGATTTCACGCCAGATTTCGGTTGGAACAGCAGGTGAGTTGACTGCATGAGCTTCCATGACGGTTTTAATCTACGAATTTCCAATCAATAAGGCCCCCCCGATTAAATCTGTTTCTGACAATCATCTTACCGCGCCGTGAACCACCGAATATTCGGTTTATGTGGGAGCACTACTCTCTCCTGTCCTTACTTTAATTTGGGTGCAGAAGTGGGGGGCAAAGCTGGCGAAAAAGTTTGGAGGGTGGCTGGTTGAGGCGGGAGCCAAAGTTCATAGGCTACGTATTGGCTTTTTGACAACATCGTCTCGTCGATCAGATTTTGGGGAGCATGGAAATCGCTAATGGTAAACGAATAACTAATAAGGCAATAGGTAGTACGCTAAACTGGAGGTTGGAATAAAGGGGCAAATTGGTCAGTCCAACAAACTCGAAAACTCCATCTCTGCTCTCTGCGCTTGGGCGTTTCTCCGAACAGAATGATTGATATGAACTCTCACCCTTTCCTGTTATCATCCTTAATACCTTACCTATATGATTCAAATGCTCGTTCATTTCACCCGGACTCTGCCTCCTGACGTTCCCAACCAAAAGTTTTTAGTCGCCCTCGCCAACTCACAAAACCAAAAACCAAACCAAACACGTCGAGGATTCCAAACTCTAACAGTGAATGATTCACAACGTAGATTTGGGGGTTTTGCAACAGCAAAATAGCGCATATTGCATTTCATCCGAGACATCAAAAATAACCACAGAGGGCTAGAAAAAAACCCAAGAGGTGAAAAAGGAAGATAACAAAAGGAGAAGAAAAGGTAGGGTTTGAAGGTGAGTTGGGGGGGGGCGGGGCGGGACGTAAAGCATGAGCGATCGTGGTGTATTGTGATAGTTGGCATCATCGGCGTCAAGGCGATCATTTCAAAAAGTGGTAGGTAGAAAATTCGCGAAGATGAGAAAAAAAAAGGGGGGGCGTAACAAAAGTAGATTTGAGGCGAGGGTTAGGGTGTGTTTGACAGAGCTTCCGGCTAAGGAGGAGGAGAATGTGTTCGAGGAACGGTGTGGGGTATCGAACATGTCATCATCATCGTGGAAAAGGGGGGAAAAAGGGGGTTTGGATCTATCTGTACAACAATTGACAATCAGAAGGGGAAAGGGAAAGGGTGGTATCTCGTTTCCGGTCGGGGCCGCGTCCGTAAGCATACAAGTCAAGTCTGGATCAGAAAAACCGCTTGGAAAGAAAAAGAAGAAAAGGAAAACCGAATCGTGTATATGTCGTGAACTCGACTGATTTTTTTATACACGTCGGATCTTCTTTTGCATTCCTCGCTTGACTTGAACGACTGGGGAAGGAGCCTCACCAGACGAGCTTGGGGCAGGGGCAGAGCACCACCAGCAGCTGGGATAAAGTGGATACCAACGACGACGACAGGGGGTGGCGTGGGCTGCGACGAACCAGGGTTGACAGGTGGGATCGACGGGTCCGAACCATCAGCGGGGAACGACAAGGTGATCGAGGTGACCGTCTCCGATGGGGTTGGTGCAGAAGCAACCGGAGTCGAAGTCGAAGACGAAGACGAGTCCGAGTCGGTCTCGGTAGCCGTATCTGCTGGAGCAGAGTCCGAGCTCGAGTCAGAGCCAGAGTCGGTTGGGTCGGCAGAGGGATATGGGTAAGGAACCTCAGTTTCCGTATCGCTAGGAGCTGGAGTCGACTCGGAAGCAGGGGCCGAATCCGAAGCAGGAGTTGGCTCAGGAATGACAGTCTCCGACGCAGAAGAAGAAGCCGATTCGGTCGCAGAGGGGGCCTCGGTGGGTTCAGAGGGGAACAACGTCGTAGTCGAATAGACACCGGATTGAGATGGAACAGGGATGAGAACAACCGTAATCGTCTCCGTCTCGAGTGGCTCTTCTGGTTCTTCCGTGCACGTCTCCGTCGGACTGGGCGTTTCCGTCTCGGTAGGCTCGGTAGGGGCAGATACCGTAGAATCTTCTTCTGGCTCACCATCCCCTTCTTCAGGGATGCACGTCTCTGTTGGCGCTGGAGTTTCGGTTTCGGTTTCAGTGGCGCTGGCAGAATCAGAGGAAGCACCCTCGGTGGCGCTACCAGATTCGGTGACAATGGGGGTTTCGGTCTCGGTAGCAGAAGGAGCAGATTCAGTGGCAGATGGAACGGTATCTGCGTGGAAGGGAGCAACGACGACGTGGAAATCGGCGGCAATGTTCGAGTCGCCACCGGCGCTGTTGATCTCGGCCGTGGCGGCATCTTGAGTGGTGCATTGGACGGTAACACCAGAAGTGGAATCAGCAGGGGTGGCAAAGCACGTCGTTCCAGAGGCGCAAGGGGTAATCTCCCAGTTTGCCTCTCCGGAGCAAGTGGCGTAGTTGCCTGAGACGCAGGCTACTTGTCCGGCTATTCAGATAGAAAAAAAGTGATCAGAAAAAAATCGATTAAAGCATGAAAAGAGGGATGGAAGACGGCGCGGCTCGGGGTGCAAGGTGGTATGATTGAGGCTGGTAGGTAGACAAAGCAAGGATGAGAAACGTACGAGTGCAGGCATCTTCGATGTGGAGAGATTGGAAGTAAAAGTTGCTTCCTTGAGCCAGTTGACCGCTGTTCTCAGCGCGTCTGATGAGCTCGACGGGTGCGGCCTCGCGGCGGAAGAGAGGGAAGGCATTGGCAATGGTGGCCGTGGCAAGGACGAGAGTGAACACGTTGGAAATCATGGCTGAAAAAACAAAAGATTGTCTAGTTTGGTTGTTGGTTGTTGTGCTACAGATAAGGTGCGTGCGTTGGCGTAAGTGTTGTGTATGGATGGATCGTCAAAAAGGCAGAGGAAAAAAATCCGTGAAAAAAAGTGGCTGAGCACTTGTAGAACTGGTTACACCGCTGGTGAGTAAGAAAAAGTGGGTGAACAGTTGATTTCTGATCTACAGCGACTTTTTTTTCGTCAAAAAAAAAGGACTAGGCCTTGTTGATAATGTTCGTCGTGGACGTTGTGTGTTCGTGAAAAAGGTAGCAAGCACGTCGCTGGGTCGTGCGTAGCTTATAAAAGAGGAACAAGGAGCCGGAGAAAAGGGGGAGGAGCTCGTCAAACGGGGAGAGGGGAAGAGGAGGGGGATCACTTTGGAGGGAACGGCAAAGAACCAGAGTGGGCCCATTTTATACCTGGGCCAGGTAGCCGACCCGCCAAGGAACACGCGGCCACACTGGGCTACTGGGACAGGCCACGCCCCCCCAATCAGAAGCAGAAGCTCAGCTCAGGCCCTGAGGCGGAGTTTGAAATTATGCTCTACTCGAAGGCTACGTTTAATTACAGCCTATTTAGGGGTATATGGCGAACAGCCGCCTCCGTCTCTTTCAACCTGGCCAGCTGGCCACACTACATCCATAGTCACAGTCACAGTCATGGTCATGGTGGTGGTTGTTGCCATCGGTAGAGGCGGCGTAAATAGGACTGGGATCTCGACTGAACCGGGTGGTCGGCCATTGTGCTCGCCCCTCTTCGCGCCCACTCAACAGGCATCAACAATTGTCGCGGTGGAAACAGGATTTTCAGCTCTAAGAATATATATATAGGTGGCGATCGACCGGGTTCACTTTGGACCGCATCTGTCTATTCTCAGTGGCGAGCATGCCGTCGCCAATCGATACGCGATTCAAAGAGTTGAAGGACTCATCTGTAAATCGTCATCGTCGTAGACAACGAGAAAAGAGAGAAAAAAAGGGGGATAAAATGGGGTGCTGTTCATACCAGCGCAGCGGTCTGCTCGTGAAATATGCACAAAAAATCTGCTCGACACCATCGACCACGTGAAACGTAAAAGAGGACATCCTTGAGCTCCTATTCTTCTTCTACTGCTTCTTCAGATGCCGTGTCTGCCATCTCGACCGCATGCGAATAATCTCGATGTTCATTCGACGAAATCCTGACCTATAACAAAGACGATTGTTCGTCAAAACAACGACAGTAGAGGTAAAATAGCCAAAAGAAAAATGAGACGTACCTCTGAGACTTTAAACTGACCCTCCTCGTTCGCGGGACGATTGTAATTAACGAGCGAAATAATATGGATTTCCCTCTTCACCATCTTCGTCCCTACCACCCTTACGTCCTCACCAGAAGACACAGCTTGTGGTTGTTGTGGTTGAGAAGGAATAGGCACGGGTGCAGAAAGAACAGACGACGCGAAGAAAACAAAAACGAGCGATACGGCTGCGTATAAGCCACGCATCTCGGATCGACTAGTTCAAGAGAGAAAAAATTAAAAGAACTGTGGATAGTCATTATCATCTCCTTTTTGCTTGAGAGCGTACATACAGTCGTTAGGTGGCACCAGGCCTGGGTAATGGAGGAAAGCAAGATGATAACTAATAGCGTGGCGGTGAACAACCACACCAGGTCAGGTCAGGTCAGGTCAGATTCGCAACGGCTTACTGCCAATGTCATTACAGTAGAGAATGTTTCAGGTGGCTCTCAACAGTGGCTCCCAGTCCGGTTACGTCTCCTTCAAGTCCGACCTCCGTACTAAACCATTCCCTCTTGCCATCTCTGCGATCTCCGCTCGCCAGTATAGTTGAAATAAACCTGAGCTTGTTATCCATACAATATTAACTACACGTACAAGCACTATACCAAGTCAGAAAAGGTTGTAGAGCAGCAGGCAACAGAGTAACTCATAAACCTTCCCATACTTCATCATTGTCGACATAGTTGTTCTGTGGCATCTCTGAGTGAATTAGGTTCTTTTAGGAAGTCATCATAGGTAAGCGGGGATTTGATGCTAAACAGTGTCTAGCACACCAAGGGCGGAACTTTGGTGGAAAAATCGACCAATTTTTGGATAGATTTCCCGATTTTGAGTGAGCTTTTTGGGCTGGTCGGCATATGTCTCTCGCTAGGTTTTCCGAGGGACTAGGTCGAAAGGTCGGTGCTCATGGCGACTAACGCGGACGATAGTTGATATGTTGGCATACACAGTCCATGGCCTGATCGAAGGACTGGTACCGATGATTGCAAAATAAGCATCTCTGGTTCCGAACAAAACATCGGAGGCTCCTCTCCCCTAGCCTTGGTGCCGTGTTCAGTTCCCACCACTGGCTCCTAAAGACGGATAAAAGGCATGTTCTGAGAGATTCTGCATTTTTCCACTTGAGATGGAGGAAGCACCCGGCAATAAACCCGTGGTTGCGTGTGTCGAATTGAGGGCGTTGGGGGAACGCGGTCTGTAGGTGCGGCAAGGGCAAGGGTTTACCTTGAATAATCGTCATCATTAATATGAAACGGTAAAATGAAGAAGATAACGGGGACTGAAGCTCACCCCTCTGTCTGTTATTAGCAGCTAGCGAGAGGCCTTCAGCAGCTTTGGATAGGCGACCGTCAGACTCATCATCACATTATTTCACGCTACTCACAAGTGCAACATACCAGGAGATCTCTCCCGCCATAGTCTTCAAAAGGATTGGATAGAGGAATAACTTCTGGCGCATGAACGGTTTGACTTTCAGTACAGGTTTCAGAGTCCGAAGGTGGTTGAAATCCGTCTAATAGCGTGTGAAGTTGCCCTACACTTTGTTCTTCTCCGTTACTCCCTGCCGCTGCAGAATAACGCCCGTCTAACATGTCGAGCAGATTGAATGAGGGGTGGTTCATGAGCGCCGCAGTTTTGCGGTCATACAAAAGGAGTTTTGGAAAGACTTCGTCCTTTGATGGTTCCTGGGCATTGGACTTTGAAATGTGTCTGTGAGATGCGCGATGCGAAAGATAAAGACACGTACAAAGTAACTGCGCGTCTTGAAGAATATATCATACAGTACCTCCATCCTCTTGCCCCAGTGGTCGTATTCATCCTGCGCCAGGAGCTCTTTCTCCACAATAAGGTCATTGCCGTAGTTTTCTATCTCTCGTTCTAGAGAAATGAGTTCCCTATTTTGGGATCAGATATCGTATATCATGTCTAGGTTATATGCAAATGATGGAAAGATCAAATACATACTCTTCCAAGATATTCCTTTCACGTCGCCGTTCGTCATTGAGTCCGTCCGCACGGATAGTTTTATTCAGCTGTAGAACGAGGCGTAACGTTTGCCGGGCAATGTAAACCGTCGATACGCTATATATTCGGAGAGTACGGGCAATCTTGAGTATGTGTTCTGACCGTAGATAAAGGAGTCGCATATAGGGCAGGATTGGCTCTTCCTCTGAGTGATTATCCACTATATCTTCGACCATCAGTGCCGATAAAGCGCCGTCCAAACTTGGCTGGAGTATAAGATCGTCAACGCTTTCTTCCTCGATTTGAATCATCGCATCGTCCAGCGTGTCTGACTCCATAGATTCATGATCTATTGCACCCACATATGTCCCTGACATTGCCTACAATGAAACTATGCCAAATACCCCGTATAGCTTAGCGCTTAGAGTCTGAGGGCAACAGGACTCATTACCCTCGAAAGTTGGACACCAACGTCCACCAAAATGGAAGGAAGGGTTTTATTATGGTATCTAGGACGCAGTTTCAAATGTATATCACCGCTGCCGTTGCTAATATGCGAAGGGTCCAGGTGAAGAACTGGCAGGTGGTCTGATTGTAAATCGTAGATCGTCCCTTCCTTCCTCCATCTGCGTGCAAAGAGTGCAAATGAACTTCGAGGTCAGACGTCTTACAGAAATAGAAATGTTCGTCTCGACGAACATTCGGCTATTTGCGCAACTGCTAAGCCAAGTAGCATGGAATTTTAGATATAATGCCGACACTGAGGCAATGTAGAACATTCTTCTATACCTAGATCCAATCTTATGAAGTATCTCCTCAGGATCGGAGCACTTAGATATGAACTCGCTCAGGACGCAGCTAATGCCATTACACTGCAGTCTCATAACAAGGAGAAGCAGCGACTAAAGGATTTCTTCCGTAACGTGTTAGGGGTTGTGGTGAGTATTAATTGAATCAGCTTCGATTGCGTTATTCACCTTTATCACGCTCAAAATGGGAAACAACACGCCGATGTAAATGGGGTGGATATCTTCGCGACGATCTTATGCTCACCTTCCACCACGGTTCTTATGTAGGCTCCAGATGTTACACAGGCCGAGCGAGAGGATCAGGAAAGACTGTCTTGTATGACTACCTGCTCTCCCCTGGTACGTAACCGGATGAACCCACCCCTCCGGACACTTAAATTCACCCCAAACTTCTATTTGGGCGTTCTCGATGCTGTTATTTCATTATTAGGCTGGGGAAGCAAATGGTTCCGGTGAGCATGCGTCGACTCTGATGGCACCTTGTTTTTTGAGTACCCGATTCACAGACCTCGTCACGATATCAATTTCTGTTTTAGGGAGAAATGATCGGCAAGTAGAGAGTAAAGGTCAGCAGTCTCTATGTGCTTCTCGCTAGTCAGGATAGGATGAGCTCATACTTAGCTTCTGTCAGTGCGACGGAGTTTTACCTTCGCCGATCTTGCCTGTCGAATAATCAGAAACCAACCTGAAAACCCGGCGCCAGACTTTTGGTGCAAGCAAAGGAAATCATCTGAGATAAAATGTGACAACAACTTTATATGGACATACCAAGACCAGCCTGTACCTATCGTTGAGGCTCTCACAGTCGAGGGATCTGGAGTGGAAGTCGCGGTCATAAAGGACAACTATATCGTGGCGGTGGTCAGGAGGAACGAAATAGAATCAGGAAAGCCAATTGGTCAGTACGGATCTTTATTTCCCCACGCAACGATTCGCATATTCACCTAGTTTTCCATTGATCGCTACTAACAAACCCTAATCAGTGGTAAAGGGGGATACCAGGGCTCATGCCCGCAAACACCTCGAAAATCGCCTCGGGTCTCGTATAATCCAGATTCGGAGGCTCCAGAACGGTGACGATGCGTCGTTTGTCACCTTTAATACACAAAACTTCACCACTAAAACATGCCCTCTATTCGTGGTGGTTGCTTGAGAGGAAGGCGATGGATATCTGTCCAATAAATCTAGGTCATCAGACCCAAGGTATGCACATCATGCGTGTAACGGTAGAAGATACTCGATCATTGGCATCGTCTCGACCGCCAGGATTCTTTAGATCACTCTCGGTTCTGATCTCACTTTTAGAAACATGTACCATTCTTTTTGGCTCTCACTTTTTACAATGGGATCTCGTCTGACATGTATGTTACATCGGGTACTTCATTTATAGCATGATCTACAAAGGTAAATGGGCAAGCAACCTAAAGACAATTCCAAAACGCTGAAAGTGGTCTGTCACTGTCTTCGCGCTGGAGCAGGTGAGATGTGAACCGATAGTCAAACCCATCCCTGTGCACGCCCCGCAATTCTGACGGTCACAATGAAAATCATTCCACAGAGAATGAAGATAGTCAATGTAAACCCCGCCGTTACGCGACTGTCAGCACTAACGGCTACCCAAAACGCGAGGGAAATGAAGCCGAATAAACACGCAAAGATGAGCACCCATGCACTGGTTGTATCCACAAAGAAATAAGATGGTGATATTCCAGCGTCGATTAGGATTTCCTCTCGCGATAAAGGTTCAATACTTGGCCTTTCTTGAGGGTCAGCGATAGCCTGCGACTTCTTAAGTTCCCTCTGGTACCGTGCAATGGGAAGGTCACTGCACATTTTGATGATAATGAGTGACAGAAATGCACCAAGGAGGCTAAGCATTATCGCGCCATAGAGGAAAACACGCAACGCTCTCCAAGAGTGGGAGGTTGCTTTGGTTTTCTCCGGGTCGACACCCTCGACAATCTGCGCGAGGCCAACAAAAGCCCCTGCAAATAGTGGCATCTGAATACAATTCTGGTTAGAAACCCACTGGAATGATCCATAAATCTGCGTACGACGATGCCGACAGCTTGTGCCTGCTTCTGGGTTGCATCCAAAATCAACTTTACTCCAATTGGAAGGATATCTAGGATTGGCAATTCGTTGGGATTGTTCAACCTGGAATGGTGAGACTACTTTACCGTCTTGTTCTCTTGTGACTGAATTTGATTTCTTGATTGGAGCTGCAACCATTTCTATTATTGTCTGATTGGGAACTGCATTACCAGAACGTTCCGAGTCGGAGATGAAGGCCTGAGACATTAATCTGGATTGAGCGGCTTGTCTGAGGGAGCACTTGTGTGATGATTAAGGATCGAGTCGAGAGGATACTTCTGTCCGGCGTCTATACACCTGTTATAGATGAAGGGTCGGGTTTAGTTCGGTGGCAGTAGAGAACCTGTCAGCCGGTTTGCACTTGTCCAAATAGATACAACCTACAATACGATGGTGCGTTATTGATTACTGAAATGAATATGGGGACAGAATCGTCAAAGTTCTCCGCAGTTGGGCTTTAGCTACTACTGTAGCACAAATGGGAAAGCGCGGCAATTGCGAAAGTTCAGCAGAGTCAGATTGCCATGCAAGACCATAGCATAGAGCATAGTGCGTCAGTTCTGTCTTGTCGCGTCGTTTTTTACCGCATCGCTTTCATTCGTTTACACCTAATGACGGTTCTGTTTACAACGTAGCTATCACAGAACTCTTGCATTCTATGGTACAATTAGCCGAACCTATGAGTTTGCCTCAGACTTCCCCTGACATCACGAGCAGGAACGTGATACACAATTAGGTGCTATGAAACCAATTACTCAGAGCTTGTCCAATCCATTGATTTTGACCGGCATGTCTCCCCCAGCACGAATACGTGGGAGTGCGGGCAACATTTGAGAAATCCATCCGGTGATCTAAACCGTCCACAAAAGTTTGTAAATGGACCGGTCAGACAACTAAGGCAAGCGAATATCACGCGAATTTACCTGTGGAGCCTTAGTCGTGATACGGCAACCTTCAGATGTGGTCACGCAGCTCATGTTCTAGGCAGAAAAGGGCTGATTAGAAAGGATAATCAAACAGAATGAGCTCATATACCTGGTCCGACCTTGAGTGAGAGGCAGAACTGCTGACAGAGAATGGTCCGTATCCAACTTTGACAGATCCAGAAGTAGACGAAGAGTGGAAATGAGACGAGACATCTCGCCGACATAGGTGGAATCGTTCGAGACGTAGCCGCTGTAGCCATTTCACTCGAGCAATGCAACAAGGCCGTCGAATGATTAGAGCAGGGTCGATCCATCGCCTGGAATCAAATAATTCAACTCCAGACTCTAGTCGATGAACTTCGTATGGTTGAATCCGACCTTGCTGATCGTCCTTTCCACGTTTCCTCGCTATTAGATCAAGAAAATCAAGGTACTAAGCCTCAGGATGAGCATAGGCAGTTGCCGGAAGAGGAAGCTCGAGACTATCGAGGCCTCGCAAGGGACTACTGGGCACATCCTGGAAGTCGCCAGGGATTCATCTCTTTTTTGCCTTCACACTATGTCATTCTGGAATAAGGGAGTCCCAAAAGTTGCTGGAATAACTCGAGTGGAGCGATGAATCCTCACGAACTGTCTGCAGTGCCTTTGCCGGTCACGACCTCGCTTCGGCATCGTCCAGACTCCCACCAAGTGAGAGGGTGCGGTGTCGTCGTGGGTCTTTGGCGGTGTGCATTAACCCATTGCTCATGACGACTACGACGAAGCTGTCTGCGTGCAACACCGCAACCCGACTTCCGCTCGCGGTCAGGTCCTAGATCCGCCGATGGTTTAGAGAGTATCAAGGGGTGAGGTTGAAAATAGATTCCACTCGAAGTATTGCTTTGGTCGAATCATGATCATAGAGGAGCATTATCGAGGCTTTGGTCCCTCTGCTAACTTCCCTTGAGATCATACCCTCGGAGATAAAGCACTCAAATCAAGGAATACCTGTCCAACGAGGGCATAAATCATGGTTCAGGGCAAAAGAGTCCTATTGGAGCATTTGTCTAGTCAAAGGAAACTAACAGGATGGTCGTCAGACAACAGAAGGGAAGGGTTGAGATAATACTTGCCTACATTAAAACGTCATCTCGATTGTCTGATGGCAGAGAGGTTGCTAGCATTTCCCAACTACCGGCCGATGGCCGACACAAACTATAAGTGCAATCCTCTTCAACCAATCACATGATCAGTGACCACGAATTGCTTGTACACCACGCTGGATTGTACTTCCTACTCTCGCGGCCATACCAATTGGGCCGGGAATAAAGGAGGCAACGTGAAGTACTCCGGAAAGGAAAGAACCGAAACTCCTCCTTTGGAGCTCAGGGTTTTCCTGGTAAGCCGAAATACGTCAGATAAACCGAGACACGAAGAACGGAAACGGGATACATACCTGGTCGAGACGGGGAGCTGACGATTTTATCTCCGTGTGTGACGGCGTAGGAGGGACTGCCTCCACCGGATCCATCGCTTTGGTTGACATCGAGGATTCTTCACCATGGATGGAGGTTTTAGGTCGAACGATACTTGAATGATGGAAAGGGATGGTAAATACATCGTGGACCTGGATATCCGCAGCTTGACGCGTCTCTACTCCTTCCTTCACAACGTGAGAAGAGATTGTAGGATGCGCAGACCCCTCTGTAGTGGGAACCGGGATCGCAGTCGTGCAAGAGACCGTGACGATCCAGAAGATTAGGAATGATAGATGCATGGTCCAATTCGACACCAGTGTCACGATAAGTTAGAAATAAACTTAAGAGAACGTAAGAGGATACTATAAAGTGACGAAGGTCAATATATGAGTACAGAAACGAGAGGAATACGTACCAGGAGTGGCACCAGGCCAAGTAGAAAGAAGGGTAGGAAGAACGGCGCCGAATCGGTCGTCTCGCCTCAAACCGTGTCTTTTGAGGAGGATACCACGGTCTCCGAACGCCGTTCGCATTGCCGAAACCGCGGAGATGGAGTCTCAGTACGTAGCCACCGAAGAAAAGACCTGAAAAGGGAGGACTCGGGAGAAAATTAAAGTATACTTTAATGCACTGGAGTATTTGAACGTAAACGTTTGCGCTAATTTCGAGTGTTAGACCGGCCAAACGTGTGGTAGTGCAGCTCCCAGACTCTCGTCGATTCGACATTGTGGCGGTGCTTGTAGACCTATACGCGACAAGACCGGGGGTGAATTATGGATTGTCCCTTGACACGGCATCCGCATTTGTTCTTCTCACGGACAGTTTGGGAAGGTCTCACCCGCAAGGGCTACATGCACACCGAGCCTTTCTGAGTGGTTCAAAGGTTGGTTGGAACCGATCTGGAGTCCGTAATGCGCTCGACTGGTGACATGGTTTTTAAAATAGAATGGACTTGTCAAAGCATCCGCCAAAATCATGAACCAGGTAAACCATATCTCGTAATGGTCCAAGCATACGTACCTGATACGAGCCGTTGTGTGGGTTGAAAAATGCTATTCGAGTTGTGAACAACAGCCCCAGAGTCTAACGACGACTTACCAAGTGATTACAGCCATTCCCACCACTCAGCTGAGGTCGGTAGGAGCACCAGATCAGACCTGAATACATGGGAATCGAAAAGGAGAAAATCAACATGCTCGAAATTCCAGTATGTTTGCAATGGCACTGACGGCTATAAGGGCTACCGGGCGCATCTTAGAAGTCGCCTGAGATTCGTCTCGTTTTTACCTTCACGCTATGTAATACTGGAACAGGGAACCACGGAGGTTGCTGGAATAAGTTGAGTATGAATCACGAATTGTCTGCAGTGCCCTTGACGGTCACGACCATCGATGCCG
>WSTQ01000416.1:0-13938 GCA_019627725.1 Serendipita sp. 401 | reverse complement strand
GCTCTTGGTCCCTCGGAGCGATATATTGTCAGAAAACAGTCGAGGGTGTGTTTGTATTGCGTTTCGTGAAGAGGTTGAGCCTGTGATACGAAGATACGGGCTTTTGGTTATCACCTCACGTGTGGTATGTTTGTGATCCGGATTCGACTGACCATGACCCGGGTCTTGATGACCCACAACGGGCTCGTACAAATCGTACTCGCCGCACCGGCCGTCATTGCAGAAAAGACGTGAAGTGCAGTCGAATGTCGTCTATCGGGCGGTGGTTCGTGTGCTATACATAATGAGGTGGGTTAGAGTAGAAGAGGTCGGGTCGCCCCACTCACGATCGACAGTACGTCTTGTACCGCCCAACGCAGCCTCTCCGAAATATCCTTTGACGGAGTCGTATACGGTAAAGTAAATGGCCCATGTTGGGAGGTAACCTAATATCGTCGGACCCAAACCTCTATAAAACCCACGAATGCCTCTTCGTTCATAAATATACTTTGTCGTTTCTACAAAATCAAAGTAGGAAGAGAACGGTGAAAACGGTTTGTATTAGCGATACCAGCAACATGACAAAAAATGAAAATGATAAAAGATGAAGGAGAGTCAGTCCGTACCCCACACGCCTTTATAGCCGAGCATCCCATAGGCAAACTCTTGCGCTTGCAGTCTCGTCTTTATCACGTCGAGTGGACAGCCGGCGATGGAGGTGACGAGTCCTGCACCAGCTCCCGCGAGTGCGGATCGATTAAAGGTCTGCGCTGTCACACGGGAGGACGATGACTCCCGCATATATTAGATAGATAGATAGATAGCTATCTCTATCTAGATACTTCGACCCCGCCCACCCAACGAAGAAATCCAGGCAAGGCAGACCTCGAGTTCCTCTCACTCGCGCTCGCTCGCTCGCTCAACTCAGCTCCTTCCTCTTGGGATTTGGAGTCCCTTTGGGAAATGAGTTGGTCGGTGATGATGGGAATAATGGTGATCACGGTCGGTCTTCGAGACGCCCTTCGGCCCAATGCGAATGTTGAGGTCGGATTTCAAAATGGGTGGGGGTGGCATATATATAAACGGCAAGTCTCTCGTGAGCACTACTTGGACTCTTACGTCGACAATCTAGTCCCTGGGAAAACAAAATCAAGAAATGGTCAAAGTGTATCTCAACAATGTTCTCGTCGCAGAGGGAGAGAATCCGCCCGTTGTAGAGGGCAACTACTACTTCCCTCCCGATGCGATCAAGAAGGAGTATTACACGGATTCGGGGACTCAGTGAGTGACACGAAATGGAATTCACGTTTAGTTTCTGAGAGCATCGTTGGCAGCACTACCTGTCCCTGGAAGGGGTAACGCTTTTACCGCTCTACAGGTATTCAGACAAGCCTGACACCTTGTCCAGACTTGCATCGTACTATAATCTCAACGTTGAAGGAACTAATGTTGCAGACGCAGCGTGGTGCGTATGCTCTGGGTAGCTGACGGTCGGGTAGCTCGACGCTGACACACGTATGACCAATGTGACCTATAGGTACTATCCTTCCCCTTCCAATGCCGCTTCTCACATCAAGGACCATGTTGCGTTCTACAAGAACAAGGTCAGGATCGTGGATGAGTAGCGAGTGATCCAAACCTGTACCCCCATAGTGCAAGTGTGGTCTGAGTGGCAGTCCGTCTTGGGCACCGAGTAGCTAATGGAGAATGTACAAAGTGACAAGGAGCACGTTATAAATGCATTTCTGAATCACTTCCATTGTGGACCAAATGATGAGACTAGTACTTCATCACCAACTCAGCCACTAACGACGTTTCGTAACTACTCTTACAACGCGATCTTTCCACATTGATATTCCAGCTCTCTAGAGTGGTTGAAATATGCAACAATTAGACATTGTACGCACTCGAATGCAATAGAAAGGTTCACAGCGGATATACAAGCCTCTAGAAGGCGGAATGACATCAGCAACAAAGTTTGCAAGGCGTACCTGCCGACGTGCTAACCAGTTGACTTCTAAATCGGGTCGAGTGAACTTGTACATTTAGTGGATTTGGTAAATATTGTGCGAGCTAACTCAATACATGACTTGTATTGATACAAATATGGTGGATATGCAGAATATAACCAAGATCAAGGTCATTCGTACCAAATAGCCATTAAAATAGAGCAAAAAGTGGATCCTTTGATGTATCTCCCCAGTCAACTGGTGATCGATACGGTGGAGGTGGTCGGTCGTAGCGAGCTGATCCCCTGATCGATGAGAGCCATGGATAGCCCGTCTTCATATAGGATGTGCTCCAGAACTCCGATCGCGTCCGTGTTGAAGGAGAGTCGACATTCCACCAGGGTCGATCAGGTGAGGAAGATGTAGATGCCGACGACAGAAACCGCGTCGGGATGAACTCTTCGCGATGAACTCCCAACCTTCCAGGCTCCGTAGAAATCCCATGTTGACCGGGACTGATTTGAGAGGAAGCAGGAGAATAACGAGTTGGTAGGTGAAACGCAGTGATGAAGGGCCCTTTATGATATGTCCTCCATTCTCCTAAGGATGGTACTGATAGGGGGGCACTCGGCTGAGTCGTTTGCGAAGGAATAGGATAGGATGGTATGTCGATTGTTGGCTGAGTGGGGAATATTGGGAGGTGCGACCGTCTCAAGGTCTGAGGTAAGACGAATGGATGCAGATCCAAAGTAATGTCATTCGACTCGAAAGGACCAAAATATTCCGGGTCTAGTGGTTGGGCTCCTTTGTTCAGCGAACCAAATCTTGACGCACGCGTCCGTAGGAAATTGCACAAGTATGGTAATCTGAGGAAGGACGAGACGGCCCGGATCCAGGTATGGTATCTTGCGAGTGCTTCGGATCCTAGTCCAAAGAAAATGAAGAGTACAATCCCCAAAACTGGAATAGAGGAGAGGAAGACTTTGAAAGTGATTAGGGAATTCGGACCATCTAGCTCATATCGGGCAACGATGTAAATAAGCGGTAGTTGCCGAATGTTGTCACGAATGTCGGATCTTGTGTACCACGGCTTGTCTTTCAAGTACAGGAAGGCCGGCAGGATGGACCATATACAGCCAAATATCAGACCAAATAGGCTTGCTGTTGACAGGACCAAGTATTTAATGGCTTTCTTCGTTGTCAAATCGCGATAGAAGGGTGAGCGACCGAGATCAGTGGCTCTCTTCTGGGACAAGCTCCTCTGTGCACGCCAAACATTGATCAGCACGAGTACTAGGGGCCTCATCAGAGAGCATAAGCAACTCGGTGGGAGCAAGATTACCAACAAACCAGACACATGCAATGGTGCCCAGTAGTATGGGAACGCAGCGAATAATGACCGTTTCTAACGACAATCGCGAGATATAAACTGGTCCAAGGTCCTCAAAAATAATATATCGTCCACGAAATGTGAGAATATCTAATTGGTATAGTGGCTTCATTAGCACAAGCTCTACAGATGGTTGCGCGACTTACTGATGGGTATCAATAGTATCGGTACGATTAAGGTTAGGCATACGTCAATTTTGTTGCACTCCCTTCTCTGTGAGAACAATTGTTCGGCTCTTTTTGGAAGCTATTACTGGTATAGGACTCGTACCTTGTCGCAAATTTTGAGAAACGAACCTGGACATGTGATAATCCAAACAAATTTGAAAAGGCAAAGGTAGTTGAGATATATGACAGCGGAATATACGGCCCAAATATGTGCCACTTGATGTGAGGACCGCTTCAGCACATTAGAGGGTTTCAGCAGACAAAAAACATACCGAAATCGGAGTAGATGGGAATATTACGAGTGCTATTCCTCCATACGCACAAATTAATGCAAATGAGTAGATTTCCCAATGCAAGCCACAGTGTTAAGGTAACTAAGGCGAACACGCGAGTCTTGATGAACGCCGGTAAGATGAGCATGCAACAAACGAGGGATACAAGGGAGAGGAGGGGTAGAACCGGAAAGAGATCAGAGTACCCAACAATTTCTGGTGGCTGAACAGCGTCCATTGCGAAGTGAGGGAAAGTATGGCTTGGAGGGCGGGGATGACTGTTGGGTTAATAAACAGTCCAGATGCGATTCAGGGGACGCCTTGAATTGAGAGGTGGTATCCAGGAGATTGACGTCTTCTTGCTGGTTAACAGCACGCTGAATGGGCCTTCGAGTTGATTGTACCTACAGCTATCCGGTGCACTTTATGTCGAACCCACCATTCTACTTGATTGAATGTAATATAAGGGCGTACGATTGGGATACGATATCCTACAGATGGCCCAACGGCAGAGTGACGGAACGAGGAGTGCCAGGCGAAGCGGGTAATCATCTATTTATTTATTTTCATTCTTTTTCTTTTCCTCGAAATTTGATGCCATCCCAAGTATCGTTACATGAGCGATGTGTTAGTCTGGTCGTGGTGTAGTCGAAGAGAGAGCCCTATCCACCAAGCACATTGACGATCAATATTATTGTTTGTTTGAATCTTCATTCAGATAAACCCGCGTATCCAGTGAATCCGGTAAGATAGCTCGATACATAACTTGTATTGATACAAATATGGTGGATACGAAAAATACAATCGATCTTAAGACAATTGTTCTGAATAGTCATTAGAACAGAGCAGAAAGTGGATCCTTCGATGTAACCCCTCGGTCGATCGGAGGCCGATACGGTGGAGGTGACTCGTTGTAGCCAGTTGATCGCTCAATTGGCGAGGGCCAGGAGTAATCCGTCGTCATATAGGATGTACTCCAGAGGTCCGACCGGGTGAGTGTTGAAGGAGAGTCGAGATCGAGGCGAAGTCGATGGGGAGAGGAAGACGTTGACGTCTGGAAGGAAATCCATGATGAGATGAGCTCTTTGCGATAGACTCTCCGCATTCCAGGGGTTACAGACGACCCGTTTGGGCTTGACCAGAATTGAGGGGAAGCAGGAGAGTGATGGTTCGGTAGGCGAAACGCAGTGATGGGAGGCTCCTTGCGATACGTCCTCCATTCCTCTGAGAAGGGTACTGAGGGGTGCACATCTAATTGAGCTGCTCGTAAGGGCGTCGGATAGTATGGCAAGTCGATTGTCAGCCGAGTGGGGAGTGCCTGAAGGGGCGACCTTTCTAAAGTTTGAGGTAAGGCGATTGGATGTGGGTCCACTATGATGTCGCGCGGTTCGAAAGGACCAAAATAATCTGGATCCACCGGTCGGACTCCTTCGTTCAGCCAACCAAGTCTCGAAGCGCGTGTACGCAGGAAATCAGACAGGAGTGGCAATTTAAGAAAGGAGGAGAGGTTTTGGAGCCAGACATGATATCTTGTGAGTGCTTCGGAGCCCAGTCCAAAGAAAACGAAAAGGATAATCCCCATAATTGGAGTAGAAATGTGGAAAACTTTGATATATGTTATGATTCTCGGATTGATTAGCTCATATCGAGGAGTGATGTAGATAAGAGGGAGTTGTCGAATGTTTTCATGAATACTGGACCTTATGCACCGCGGATCATCCTCTTTTAGGCTCTGGAGAACCGGTAAAACAGCCCATACGCAGCCAAATATTAGACCAAACAGGGCCGACGTTGACATGGCCAAGTATCTGATGGCTTTTGTCGTTGTCAAATCGCGATAGAAGTACGAATGGCCGAGATCAGTGACTCTCTTCACGGTTGGGATCTTCTGCGCATGCCAAACATTGATCAGCGCTTGTACTACGAGTATCGTCAGAGAAGGTAGAAAGATGGAGGGAACGACATTACCAACAAACCAAACAGACATGACGGTGATCAGCAACATGGGGACACAGCGAATAAGTGTCGACTCCAATGAGACCACTGAGACATAAGATGGTCCAAGATCCTCGATAATGACATATCGCCCCTGGAGTGTGAGGAGGTCTGGTTGGTGTGGTTCCTTTGTTAGAGTGTATGGTGTCTAGCATGTTCATGGAACTTACTAACGGGTGTCCACAGTATTGGCAAGACGACAGTTAAGAACATATCGATTCTATTATACTCCTTTCTCTATGAGAAGAATTATTTAGCCTTTTCGAAATCTATCACAATCAGGCCATACTTTGTCACAGATTTTGAGAGACGAGCCCGGCCTCGTCATATTCCAAACAAACTTGTGAAAACAAAGAAGGTTTAGATATATGATAATGGAGTACATGCCCCAAATATGTGCCACTTGACATGAGGACCGCTTCAGCAAAATACGAGGGCTTCAGAAGACAAAAACATACCGAAATCGGAGTAGATGGGAATGTTGCGAGTGCTATTTCTCCACACACACAAATTAATGCAGATTAGGAGGTTTCCCAACGCAAGCCACGATGTACAGGTGGTCAAAGCAAACACGCGGGTCTTGATGAACGCGGGCAAGACGAGCATGCAACAAATGAACGATATAAGGGAGAATATGGGTAGTGTCGGAAAGAGGTCAGAGAGTCCCACAATGTCTGTTTGCTGAGCAGCGTCCATCGCTAGCAGAGTGAGGATGGAAGGAGAGTCGGGCGGTGGAACTAGACAGAGAGCACAATGATAGCATCAATAAGCACCTCAGACGCGATTCATGAGACGCCTTGAACAGAGGAGACGCCTTGAATGGAGGAGCGTGCATCCAGGAAATGCTTGATAGCTGCAGAAGGCGCGCTGAATGGGAGCACAGAGGATGAAACGATGGTCTGCAACGTAAAGCGGCTACTCATACACTTCTTTTTCCCTTGAAGTCCGACACCATTGCAAGCATTGTTGCGTGAGTGATCTTGTGCCAGTGGTGGCGCGGTCAAGAGAACCAGGTTCACTTGGTGACAGTCCCGCCCACAGAGTACATATGCATATTCGATATCTGTATTTGTTGATCCTTTATTCACATGGTTGCAGTAATCTTGAGTATTCAGTGAATTTGGTAAACATTGTGAAAGCTAGCTCGATACATGACTTGTACTGATACAAATATGGTGGATATGAATACAACCGATCTCAAGAGACAGCCGTACAAACAATCACTAAAACAGAGCAAAGAGCGGATCCTTTGATGTAGCCCCCCGGTTGATCGGTGGCCGATACGGTGGGGGTGGTTCGTCGTAGCGAGCTGATCGCCCAATTGGTGAGGGCCATGAGTAATCAGTCGTCATATAGGATGCACTCCAGAGCTCCGACCGCGTTGGTGTAGAAGGAGAGTCGACATTGAAGCGAAATCGATCAGGAGAGGTGGATATCGACGTCGGGGACGAAACCCATGGCGGGATGGGCTCTTTGCGATAAACCCTCCACCTTTCTGACGCCATAGATGGCCTGTCTGGACTGGGCTGGAATTGAGAGGAGGTAGGGGACTGATGGGTCGGTAGGCGAAACGCAGTGATGGGAGACTCCTTGCGATACGTCCTCCATTCCTCTGAGGAGTATACTGAAGGGTGCACATCCGATTGCGTTGTTCGCAAAGGAGTCGGATAGTATGGCAAGTCGATTGTTAGCCGAGTGGGGAGTGCCTGAAGAGACGACCTTCCCAAGGTCTGAGGTATGACGATTGGATGTGAATCTACTGTGATGTCGCTCGGTTCGAAAGGACCAAAATATTCTGGATCTACCGGTCGGACTCCTGCGTTCAGCCAACCAAGTCTTACCGCACGCGTCCGCAGGAAATTGCACAAGGATGATAATTGGAGGAAAGTCGAGAGGGCTTGGATCCAAGTACGATATCTTGCAAGTGCCTCGGGTCCCAGTCCAAAAAAGATGAAAAATACAATCCCCATGACTGGAATGGAGAAGAAGAAGACTTTGAGATCCCTTGTATCGTTTGGGCCGACTTGATATCGAGTGATAGTGTGTATAAAAGGTAGCTGCCGAATGTTGTCACGAATGCTGAACTTCGTGTACCACGGATCCCCCTTTCTTAGGATCCGTATAGTTGGCAGGATGGCCCAGATACAGCCGAACATGAGACCAAATAGGTTTATCGTCGACATGGTCAAGTATTTAACGACCTTTGTTGTTGTCAAATCGCGATAGAAGTGTGAGTGACTGAGCTGGGTAACTCTCTTCATGGCCGAGATCCTCTGCGCACGCCAGACATTGATCAGCGCAAGCACTAGGAATATCATGAGGAAAGGCAAAAGGTTAGGCAAGAGCGACATTACCAACAAACCAGACAGACGCAGCGGTGATCAACAAGATGGGGACGGAACGAATAAGAGTCGACTCCAATGAGACTCTTGAGACGTAAATTGGCCCAATGTCCTCAACGATGAGGTATCGTCCCCGGAGTGCAAGGAGGTCTAATCGGTGTAATTACCGAGTTAGAGTCTACGTCGTCTGGATGCGTACGTGGAACTTACTAACGGGTGTCCACAGTATTGGCAAGACCACGGCCAGGAATACATCGAGCTTGTTATATTTCTTTCTCTATGAGAAGGACTGTTTAGTGGTTTTATAATCTATCACAGCTGGGCTTCTACCTTGTCGCAAATTTTGAGAGACGAGCCTGGACTTGTGATATTATAAACGAATTTGGAAAAGCAGAGATGGTTAAGATATATGATGATGGAGTACATGGCCCAAGTATGTGCCACTTGATGTGAGGACGGCTTCAGCGAAATGCAAGAGCGTCCGCAAAAAAAAAACATACCAAAATCTGAATAAATCGGAATGTTGCGAGTATTGTTCTTCCATAGACAGAAATTGATGCAGATCAGAAGATTTCCCAACGCAAGCCACAATACGTGGATGATTAAGGAGAACACGCGGGTCTTGATGAATGCTGGCAAGACTAGCATGCAACAAACAAATGATACAAGGGAGAAGATGGGTAGAATTGGAAAGAGATCAGAGAGCCCAACGACGCCTGATTGCTGAACACCGTCCATCACCAGCAGGCTGATCTGGTTTGGAGGTTGAGAACTCAGAGTGAGAGCACAATAATATCAATCGATAAATACTCAAACGCGATCCAGGAGGAGTCTTGAATAGAGGAAACACCTTGCTTGCGTTCTTGGAGGCGCGTGAATGGGGTTCCAAACCTCCCGCCAGCCACAGTGGTTCAAATCCTAGAATAATCTATTGTTTCACTCGCTCTAGGTTGAATTCACGATATTAGGGATCGATAAATACCTCAAACGCGATTCAAGAGGTGCTTTGAATCGAGGAGCGCTTGTATTCTTGATGCTGGAGGCGCGCTGAATGGGACAACGTGTCTACTAGCCATTGCAATCCGAATACTGCAAAAACGATCATCCAGCTTATTACTTGCAGATAATATAAGAGCCTACGATGGGAATGCGGATGGCTCAACGGCGCAAACAACGGGTCTGCGAGGCAGATTAAGGGTAAAAGGGCTAATCATCTACTCCTTTTCCCTCGAAATTGGACGTCTTTCCATGCATGAATGATCGTGTGTTGGTGGTGGCGCAGTCGAAGAGAGCTCACAATAAAGGCCTGCAATGTGTGACAGACACTATCCCATAAACATAGTTAACTAGCGAATTAATGTAGAATTATTCTGTAATACTGTTCCCCTTTTTATGTTTCGACGACACTTCCATCGTTAGTCATTAGTCACCTACCAGATAGAACCATACGGAAGCTCATACAAGCAATGCGGCTACTCGACATGAGAACTTTGTGAGGGTTGATCCTCAAAGATAGGAAAGTAAACTTGAATCATGATGGCTGCAGAAAGACCTTAATTCGTCGTCGTATAGGATGTGCTCTAGAAATCTGATTGCGTTAGAGTCGGAGAGTCGACATTGGGGTGGAGTTGAGAACAAGAGAAAGATGTCGATGTCGACCACGGAGACTATGGCGGGGTAGGCTCTTTGTGGTGAACACTCCACTTTCCATGTGCTATAGCCAGCTCGTCCTGGCCGGGTCTATGTGAGACAAGGTAGGAAACAGGTAGATTGGTAGCTGAAGTGTGGCGGTGATGGGCCCCTTGCGATACATCGTCCATTCCTGTGAGGGTGGTACTGAGGGGGCGACATACAACAGAGTTGCTTGTATACTGTAGAGGGAACCTCGCGTAACGAGGAGATCAACCGATTAGTGGAACCGTGAGTGAACTTTTGGTGCTCTGTGGATATTAAATTGCGTTATTGTCGGAGGAGAATCGACGTTGAAACGGTCGATCAGGAGGTACCAACATGAATGTCTATGGCGCAAACGGTGGCTGGACCGATTCTTTGCGATAGGTCCGCCATCTACTGGAGGGCATAAAATCTTGTTCGTCTTTCGAAATGTGCAGGAATTGAGGCAAGCCAGGATACTGGTGAGTTGGATGGAGGTCTACGGTGATAGGCTGCTTATGATACGTCCTCCATTGCTCTAAAGGACGCCTTGGCGGAGGATAACCCTGTTGGATACCATGCAATGGAGCTGGATGAAATGACGGTTTGATCCTTGGCTGGGTAGGAAGCGACTGAATGAGTGACCGTTTCGGCATCCGGGGTAAGTCGACAAGTGGGTATGGATCCAAGGTGATATCATTTGATCCGAATGGAATAAAGTATTCCGGATTCACCGGTACGAGTCGCTGATTGAGCCAACAGGATCCTAACATATGCGTCCGAAGGAATCTGAACAGAGCTGGCAACTTGAGCAGGGAGGAGAGAGTTTGGAGCCAGCTGTAATATGTTTTGATTGCTTCAGAGCCGAGTCCGAAGAAGACAAAGGTTATGATTCCCGTAACTGGAATAGAAATGAAGAAGACTTTAAGACTTATTGAGCTGTTTGGATTGAGCTGATATCGGGTGATACTGTGTATAAGAGGTAGCTGCCGAATATTGCCACGAATGTCCGAGTTTCTCCACCATAGGTCCCCCGTTCTTGAGTCTCGGAGAATTGGCATGAAGGTCCATATACAGCCAAATACTAGGGATATCAAAGCAGTTATTGACAAAGCCAAGTATCTGATTGTTTTTTTCCTTGACAGAGTACGATCGAAACGTAAGTGATTGAGTTCATTGACTCTCTTTGGAGGCTCGATATGCCGTGCATGCCAAATATTGATCATGGTGAGTACTATGGATATCATGAACAAGAACCTATGAGTATGAAGATATTGACATTACCAACAACCCAGACGGACGCGATGGTGATCAGCAAAGTGGGGACACAGCGAATTAAGATCGTCTCCAATGACTTTGATACAATATAAAGTGGCCCGAGATCCTCGATTATTATGTACCGCCCGTTGAGTGTGACGAGCACTGATCGGTGTCATTCCGGTATCCTTTCTCTGGCTCGTACTTATGCGACTTACCGACGGGCATCCAGAGTATTGGCAGTATTGTAGTCATGAATACATCGAGTCTGTTATATTTTGTTCTCTGAGCAACCATTTAGTCTCTTTCGGGGTCTACTACAATCGAGCTCTTACGTTGTCGTAGAATTTGCGAGACGAGTGCGGTTTGGTGATATTCCAAACGAACTTGTGAAAGCAAAATATGTTGAGATATATGATATTTGTATAGTTTGCCCAGAGATGTGCCACTTGATTAAGAAACTTCAGCACAATGCAACTCGAGCTTCAGTGGTAGAAAAAAAAACGTACCAAAATCCGAGTAGATAGGAATGTTGCGAGTATTATTTCTCCATACGCACGTATTGATGCAGATTATGAGATTTCCCAATGCAAGCCAAAGTGTGTAAGTGGTTAAGGCGAGGACGCGGGTTTTGATGAACCCTGGTAAGACGAGCATGCAACAAACGAAGGACAGGACAGAAAATAATGGTAGGATTGGAAAGAGATCGGAGAATCCGACCGGGGTTGGTCTCTCGGCAGTATCCATCGCGGGAGGTCGAGAATTTTGGGATGGGGGCGAAAGAGCTCCTAGTCTGGCTGAGACAAGTAACGAGTGGACAGGTATATAGTGCAAGAGACAGAGGCGCCTTGAACACGATGAAAGCAGATGACCCAAAGGCAATTTGGGAGGCGCATTGAACAGAGGAGGCGCCCTGAATAGCTCGAGGAGACGCCTCGCTTCCATCACAGGGTTCCAAACTTACAAATTAGCCAGCGCGGGTCCTGCAACATTTCAGTGTGCTATTTGACTCGCTTTCATATAATATATGGCCTACAGACAACCTTGTGACGTAAACGATGATCTGCGAGGCAAAGCAGTTGATCATCTAACCCCGGTTTCCATCGAAATTTGATGCCATCGCAAGCAACGTCGCATGAGTGGTCATCTGCTGGTGGTGGTGAAATCCAAGAGAACTACAACCTTGACCCGACGTCCATTTGACGAAAGTCACCGATCATGATTTGCTTATTTGTTGACGCTCTAAATGATTAGGATGAGTTTACATGGTCGGGGAATGAAATACACGTTATGAGAGCTAGCTCAGCACACGAGTTGGAGTCATACAAATGTAGCAAATAAGCAGAATACAATCAATCTCAAGAAGCGGTCGTACAAACCATCCTAAAACAGATCAGAAAGTGGATCGGATGTAGATCCTCGGTCAACAGGTGGCCGATACGGTGGAGGCAATCCGTCGTAGCAGGTAGGTTGTCCGATTGATGAGACCCATTGTGAACCTATAATGAGCTGAGGCATTCTCTGGCTATTCGATCGCGGTACCGTCGGAGAAGAGTCGACACTGAAGTGGGGCCGATCAGGGGAGGGAAATGTGGACGTCTGTGGCCCATACCGTGGAGATATGGGCTTTTTGTGATAGGATATCCATCTATTGGATACCATGAACCCTTGTTTGTCGTTCCACCTAAGCTTGAATGGGGAGAAAGCAGGAGATTGGGGGATCGGGTTGGGCTCTGTGATACTGGGCTGCTTGTGATGCATCCTCCACTCCTCTAAAGGAGAACCTAAAGGATTTTTACTCAGCCGGGAGCCTCGTAGAGGAGCTGGATGAGATGATGGTTGGATTTTCAGTGGAATGTCAGGGAACGTCCGAGCGGACGACCTTCTCGACGCTTTAGGTAGATCGGCAGGTGAATGAGGATCCAAGTTAATGTCTTCTGATTCGAATGGAGCAAAGTATTCTGGATTCACCGGTATGACTCGTTGGTTCCACGAACCAAGTCTTAACGTATGTATCCGGAGGAAATTGAAAAGGGTTGGCAGCTTGAGTAAGAGGAAGAGAGTTCGGAGCCAGCTGTGATATGTCTTGAGTGCTTCAAGCCCGAGCCCAAAGAAGACGAAAATCACGATTCCCATAACTGGAATAGAAATGAAGAAGAGTTTACGGCTCCCTGCGACATTTGGATCTACTTCATATCGGGAAGCAGTGTGTATAAGAGGTAGCTGTCGGATGTTGCCACGAATATCCGGCTTTGCGTACCACGGACTCGGGGACAGTAGAGCTGGCATGAAGGCCCATATACAGCCGAACACTACGCTTATCAGAGTCCATATTGACAACGCCATGTATTTCGTGACTTTTTTCCTTGGCAGAGTCCGATCGAACCGTAAGTGACCAGGTTCATTGACCCCCTTCGGAGGCTCGATATGTCGTGCACGCCAAACGTTAATCATAGTGGATACTATGAGAATCATGAGCAGAGATTTATGAGCATGAAGGGAGCAATAGTACCAACAAACCAGGCAGACGCGATGGTGATCAGCAAAATGGGAACACAGCGAATTAAGACCGCCAAGGATGAGAGTGAGACAGTGTAAACTGGTCCTATATCCTCAATTATCATGTAGCGTGAGTTGAGTGTGATGAGCACTACTCGGTGTGATTCTAGTATCCTTCGTCTATTCGTGCTTTTGCGACTTACTGACGGGTGTCCAGAGTATTGGCGGTATTGTGGTGAGAATTATATCAAGCCTGTTATATTTTATTCTCTAGAGAAGGAACCATTAGTCTGTTGCGAAGGTCTACTATGGTCGCACGCTCACGTTGTCGTAAACTTTGAGGGATGAGCCCGGCCTTGTCATATTCCAAACAAATTTGTGAAAGCAAAGCATATTGAGATATATAGTAATTGTATATATGTCCCATAGATGCGC